>CARXXK010001650.1:111293-305302 GCA_949089665.1 Macrosiphum euphorbiae
TAAAATATTTTTAATAGAATTGTTCTATTAAAAAAAAGTCTAACAACAAACTAGTGAACATTAAATATAGTTTTCAAACCAATTATTCATTATATGATTCGATAATTCATTATGAATTTTCTTAAATAATCAAATAATTTCTTAAAATTGTTTTGGTAACGCTTGTAACTATACTTATTATCATAAGATTGATATAAAGATGATACATGAGTTTCTAAACTATACATAGATGATTCAATTTCTGATAACTCTTTTAGTATATTTTTATACTTTTGGATCATATCTAAATGATTTTTACAAGTTTCCATTTCTAAAAGTTTTTTACAATTTTCCATTTCTATTATTTATATTAGTAAAAAATTTTTTTTAACATTGTTCTATAAAAAATATTTTTCTAATCTTTTTGATTTTGATTTCTAATCAGTGTATTGAGATGGTTTACAAAATCGTTTCTATCTATGTTTGTTTTATAATGTCCCCAAGCTAATGTATCAATACCATTTTCCAAAATAAATCTTTTATCATCATAAACACTTAAAGCTTTTTTGTTTTGTTCTACAGTAAAAATATCATGTTTCTTAGTTCTAAATAAATTTTGTTTAACATATTTTGATTCTTTTGTTAGTAAACATTTTTCAAAATCATTAAAACATATTTTATTTTCTACAACATTTTTTTTAACACCTTTAGCTTTTTTAATTTCTTTTTCAGTATCTAAGATTCGATGAGAATATAATTTAGATCTTAAACCTATAAATTCAGACATTATTTTTCCATTTAACTCATCTTTAAACTTGCCTAAAACTTTTTTGTTAACTAAAGGTAAACCATAAATATTATCTTTTGGATAATCTGAAGTGTCAAAATGATCTAACATAATTTTCATATCTTGATAAAAATCTTTAGTTTTTATTTCTAATATTAGTGAATCTGTATCTGTATATAACAATCTAACTCTATTTACATATTTTTTCTTTATAATATTATAATAAAAATCATACATTAACATTTTAGATAAATCTAAAATACACATTCTTACATATATTGGTTGTTTGAAAGATATTTGTGTTCTTTTCATATGTACGGCAGCTAAATTTTCTGTAAAAATTGTCCTTCGATCAAAATTTGGTTTTGTAATTAATTTTTCTAGTTGGGCTGCATTAGAACATAATTTTATATCAACATGATTTCGAACATTCATCATAGTACGTCCATAAACACTATTATTCATTAATTTGAAAAATTCTTTTTCAAACTCATTCTTAGCTTCTGATCTAAGATTAGTATTAAAATCAATATAAACTTTTAACCAAGGAGATTGACTAAATTCTAATACTCTATGAATTTTCTCTATCTTTAAACCTAAATTAATATATAATTTTAGTGTTTCATAATGTATTATATATTTTTTCTTATCATACAAAGTTGTTAATAATTTTGGAAGTTGTTTGTTATCAAAATGTCTTTCTGGTGCTAAAGGGAAATCTGAATGTAGATCATGGAGTTCTTTAGGGTAAGATAAATCGACTTCTAAAATATAACCTTTACATGATTTATCAGAAATATTCATTACATCAAAATCATTCAGATTATCAACCCATTTGAAATCTCCAGTAGGTAAATATTTATTCATTGCCCACCCATAAAGATTATTTGCATCCAAGTATTCTAAAAATATTGATTCATCCTTTTTTTTAAATTTATCTCCCATGTATTTATTATTTGCTTTTGAATATCTTTGACTACATTGAGATAATCCACCTCTGATTCCAGATTCAAACATCAATAATTGATCGACATCTGTTAATAAATCTAATTTTACTTTTGTCATTCTTAACATGCAATCCCACGCAAATCCTGGTGTTGTGTAATACCACATAGGATCTAATTTATAATTTTTTAAAGAAATATCTCTAAAATTTTCTATTATATCTGTTAATAATAAAACATCGATCTTATTATATAAACTAGTGAATTCACGCATATTTTGTATATTAAACACTTTCCAAATTTTCTGTGAGTTTTCATATTCCTCTTTAGTTATATTTTTATCTGTGAGAGAACAATACAATTTTTCAATAGGAGGTAAACATGTTTCATTAAATTTTTCTTCACAATCCATATACTCATAGGGATATGCTAACTTTCTAGTAACTAAATCTAAATGTTCTTCAGGAAAATATTTACTAAGTTCTTTAAATTTATTTTTTAAATTTAATTTCGAATCATTTCTTAAATTATTTGTTAACTTTTCTAAAGAACTAGGTAAAAATTTGAATGAATCTATAAATCTTAATTCTGTACATATTTTTATGTTTTTACCTTTCCTAGTTACTACACGTGACATCATTTTTGAAAAAGAAATATATTTTTCCTCATTATTTGGGATCATTTTTATTCTTTCATTATCGTTTCCAAATTCTTTTATAAATAGATGAGCATCATAACCTGAAAGATTATGAAAAGCAATTGGAATAAAACGTGGATTTTGGTAGTTAAGATTACAGATAGAATGTGCTGCTCCTCTATATTCTCCAGTTAAATGGTCATGATCCTGAACTTTTCGCATATTTTTATTTTTATTTTCTAATTCTTTTTTAAGCTTATCTTCATAAAAATTTAATTCTTTTTTATAATATTTAATAGGATCTTTAATTTTTTTAAGTTTATCTTCATACAATTTTAATTTTTTAACATCATCAGTCTTTTTATAATATTTAATAGAGTCTTTAATTATTTTAAGTTTATCTTCATAATATTTAATTTTTTTAACATCAGTATTTTTATAATATTTAATATTATCTTTAATTATTTTATGTTCATCTTCATACAATTTAAAATTTTTAACATCATCAGTATTTTTATAATATTCAATATTGTCTTTAATTATTTTAAGTTCATCTTCATACAATTTAAAATTTTTAACATCAGTATTTTTATAATATTCAATAGTATCTTTATAATATTCAATAGTGTCTTTACTTATTTTAATTTTTTACTCTAACATTGGAGGTAAATCTGATAAATATCTTTCACAAATATGACATTTATCAGATTTATAATAATAATTATTTAATTGTTCTACATTCAATGTTTTCATAGGAACTAGTTTATCATATATTTTAGAAATAAGTATTTCTTCATTTTTCATACATTCATAAAATACTTGAGCTACGTTTGGCCCAGAATATGTTACAGGAGGTTTATAATCACCATTACTATATTTAATATAATAACAAAAATTATTAGGTATATGTTTCTGATAACAATTAGTAAAAGACTCTGTATCATTTGGTTGACAAGTATATATTGGTTTAAGAGTACATTCATAGTCAGCAAAAACCACAAAAGGTATTCTTAAGGAATGATTATAATTTTGAAATTCTAAAGTTTTATTATAGAGTTCTGGTAGAACTATTTTAGCAGCTTTATTATTAGCACAATAATGTTTATGATTATTTAACTTATCTTCTTCATCAAAACTATTTAAACACATTTTACCAAAAAATCTTTTATGACCATCTTTTGTAACTTGACTTCCTACTAGTTTCCATAAATCTTTAATCCAACAATAATGTCCTTTATTCATATTATCATCCACTGTTAAATATAATAAATCTATATGATTAGTTTTTTCGATATTATTTACTTGTAAAGGTACAATTACTTTTTTATCTAAACAATAAATATTAATAGAAATATCTTTTGTTCTTTTAACAAATTTCTGAACGTCTGTGGTTTTTATCGGAAATTCAATATCTTTAAATTCTTTATCAAATTCATTTTTAAAAGGAATATATTTAGTTACTCTTTGAGCATTTTTTTCAACAGGATGTAAAGCAGAGAGTACTGCCCAAAGAAAACATTTATCATCTTTATTTTTAACATTTATAATAGCATGTTTATCTTTAATATGTTTAGGTAATGAAATATATGAAGAACCCTTAAAAGGAACATATTTATTTATATTTATTCCCAAACTCAAAATTTGATGAAGTTTCCATTATGAATTTTTCATTATAAAATCGTCTTCTTCTTTTACAATTTTTATTTTTGCATTTCTATAAAATTCATTTAAGTTAGAATTTTTTGTTAAAATTTTATTTTGTGTTTTAAAATTTTTGTCCTCATATTCCATATTTTCTTCATTATTACCTCTCTTATATATAGCAAGAAACATAATATTAACTTTTAAATTTGTTTTTTTTAATTCGTGTTTAAGTAGTCCTATTACTGGATTATCTAAACGATTTAAAAATGTTTGTATATCTTTAATACCCATATTATTTTTAATAATATAAGTTTTTAGTCTATCTCGAAATGCTGTTTCTTCATTTTTTAAAATAGGTCGAATAGTGTTGTTTTTTTCAAAAATGTCTTCACTAAAATTGAAAACTCTATGTGGTTTGGGTATTATCTCTCTTGATATTCTTGGTCTTATACCATTGTTTTGATGTCGAATAGATTGCACATGTTTAGACCAACTGTTGTATTTAACTGTTAGCTTACAAATATCACAAGTTTTATCTATTTTTGGTATTCTCTCTTGTCTTGTTCTTACATTTGTTGTTGTTGTACCTCTGTATGTTCGTCTAAATCGAGGTATAATTGTTTGATCTGGATCATTGTTTTGATGACGAATAGATTTCAAATGTCTAGACCAATTTTTGTAACTAACTGTTAAGTTACATTTATCACAAGTTTTGTTATCCATTTGATTATTGTTAACATTTCTATTAAAATTGATTTCAATTTTTTTATTTTCCATTCTTTACTATAGAAAATATTATTTTTTTTTACATTCAATATTTTAATAAAAATAATATTTAAATAATATTAAGATTCCATACTAAATTCACACATTTTAATATTTCCTAAATCTTGAACAATCTTAATATTGTCTAGATAATAGTGATTATAATCACTTGTTGCAATAATTTGATCATTGGCTATATGACAAAGTTCTAACCAAGTTGGTGAATGTAATAGTTTAGAAATATAAGGATTTCCATTTCCATAATCAACATCTCCTTGACTAATAATAAAAATATTTCCTTCAATTGGAATTTTATTTAGATTATATTTAATACTCTTAGAATTTTCATAGTATTCAAAAGCACAAAATTTTACATAACATTTATTTTTTTGTATACTTTTTTTATTTCTTTTCGCATAAATTTCAAAAAATTAAAATTTTTTAGTCGATATTGATTAATTGGTACACCATTATATTTTGTATTAAGTCTACAAGGTAAAACTGTTTGATATATATCATATTTTTGATGACGAATAGATTTTAAATGTGAAGCCCAACTTTTGTAACCAATTGTTAAATTACATTTATCACAAGTTTTAGCAGGATATATTTTTTTACCCATTTTATTGTAAGTATCAATTTCTTTAATTAAAGATTCAATTTTATTTAATCCATCCATTCTTTATTATATTCTTTATTATTTTTTTACATTCATTTTTCAATAAAAATAATTTTTATTTAAAATTCTATTTAAATAATAGAAGCAGGTTTATATAGATATCACTTCCTTTAACTTAGGACATATTATTAAAATACTGTATTTTGTAACTCTTGGTTATAAAAACTCCCTATAATCTCTTCATTGTTTAAATCTATAATTTTATAGGTAATAGGATTTGTGTTTAAAATTTCATTAACTATAAATATTTCTTTTGTCCAATTATTAATAAATTTATTACCAAATGTTTTTTTAGAAGCTGTTATTCTTACTCTATCACCTACACTAAATTTCATTTTTGGTTTAGGTTTGTTTTTTGTAGAAAATAATTTGTGAAAAACAACATCTTCGTTAGATTTATTTACTTCACAAGGTCTCATACCAATAGATCGGTGTATGTCTTTGAAATTATATTCATATATTAATTTTTGTAAAATTTTAATCCATTTTTTAGAATTTGTAACTTCAAATTGTAATCTAATTTTACTGTTTAATGTCCTATTAAATCTTTCAATAGTTGACGATTTTTCTTCATTTTGAGTGTGATACATTTTAATTCCATATTCTTGCAAAACTTTTTTAAAATGTTTATTTTCAAATTCTAAACCTTTATCTGCGTGAAGTAATTTTGGTGCTTGATGATTTTGTGATATAGCTTGTTATATTATTTTTTTAAATGCTTCTGAAACATTAATTCCATCTTTCTTTTTGAGTTCTAAAGCCCAAGAAAATTTTGAAAATGTATCTATAACAGTTAATATATAAGAATAACCCTCATTTTCATCAGAATAATTTCTCATTATAACTAAATCAGCAGCCCATAAATCATCAATACCTTTAGTAAAAATTCTTCGTTTAGGAAATTTTTTTCTAACTGGTTTATGAAGTTCTTTAGCTAATATCATTTTATCTGTATCATTTAATTTTTTATTGGAAATATTATGTCCAATTGTAGGATTTTTTATAAATTTATTTTTATTTGTGTTACAGATAAAACATTTTGATGAAATTCTCCATCTACCATTAACTGTTTGAATTTTAGTTGCATTAATATTTTTTGTTTGAATTTTACATTTAAGACAATATATAGTTTCGCTCATTTTTTATATTTATAATGAAAAAATTTTTAAAAAAATTATTGAAAATAAAAAAAATTTTTTATTTTCTAATATAAATAAGAAATAGAAATGGAAAACTTTAAAGATGCTTTAAATAAAATAAACAATGGATATACATTTATAAAATTTAATTATTTGGAACAAGGAAAACCATACAAAGTAAATAAGTTCATAAAGATTGATACAAAGTTTGGAAAAAGATTATCAGTTGTATTAAACGATGAATATATGTTAAATTTACCAGATAGATATACAAATGAATTTACAGAAAACGAAATAACATGTTATAATACAAATTCGGAAACAAAATTGAATCTTATTTATAATGGTGAAACATTTTTAAAGAATGGGAAAACAAGACATGATTTTAATTTTTTTTAAGTAAAAAATAAATTTACTTTTATAAATGGTATAAAGTTAAAAAGGGTCGTATTGATTTAAACAAACCTATTCACAATGATGATGGTGATCATTTTTTAGCTCTCTATTCAATAGTTTTGAAAGGCAACGATTTTATTAATATTGAATCAGACTGTTGTATAAAAATTAAACAGAATATAATAAAAATAAAAACAGGTAGATATAGTATTGAACAATTGAACAAAGAAATAGAACCACTTATTATATCATTTTCTGATGAAACTAATAGAATTATAATTAAATCTCCTTGTTATTATAAATTAGATGAAAAATTAAAAAAATATTAGGTTTTAATGATAATATAGATTTTTCAATGACAAGTGAGAAAAAAATGTACTATCCTATTGATGGTGAATATTACATAAATATTGAAAAAGAATGTGAATTTAGATTAGGTCGAAATGGTCAAATCCCACTAGGTACAATATTTATTGGTATTTATTCAATAGGTGAAATTGAAAATTTATTTAATTCATTCGGAACTAAATTTGTGGAAAATTTTCCTAAAATAAATCTTGAAATAAATAAAAATTTATTAAAAATAACTGCTTCAATTGGTCTGTGTTTTGATGAATATTTATCAAATTGTTTAGGCTTTAATTTTATAAAACGTCTGATCCCTATTAATAAAACATGGCCGAAAGGGAAAGAAATAGAATTATGTGTTGAGTATACAACACCAGATATTGCTTATACGGTAATAGGAATAAAAACTCCAATATTTTACACTCAAGGTTTCTTAAAAGAAATAAATGGTATTATTTCTAATGAAAATAGTAAAACAGAATTAAAAGGGAATTATTCAATTGAACATTTAAATAGTTTATTCAATTCGATTATGAAGTTTGAAAATAATGGTGATTACATTAAAATAACAACAAAAGATTATTTTTCATTTGATAAAGATTTAAATTTAAGTTTAGGAGGGATACATACACATCATGGAGAAAATTCATCATTAAATAATAACAACAAAATATTAGAAGTACATTGTAATATAATTGAAGAATCTATTACACATGATATTGATGAACTATCTCATTATGATGAAGTTTTATTTTTATTTCAATATAATTCTAATAGTGCTTTGATTAAACCTCATAAAATGATATATAGACCAGTTAGTAAAAATCGATTTCAAAAAATAGAAATTTATATTTTAGATTTGAAAGGTAATATTGTTAATTTTGATGAAGAATTTATTGGTGTTCTTGATCTAATAAAAAAATAAATATTACAAACTTTTTTTCAAGATAAAATATCTTGAAAAATTAAAGTAGGGAACGATTTTTTAATTAATTTTAATATATTTAATAGCTTTCATCAACTATTCCTCTTTCAATATCAAACGTATACACTGCACTAGAAATTAAACAAATATAACAAATTGTTTTATCAGGTAAATTTTGACTGAAATCTAAGTTTAAAATTACTGTACAGTTGGAGATTGCAATTTGATTAGGGTGTCTAGTCATGTTAACAACAAAAAATGGTCTCTTTTGTCTAAATTGTAATTTATCTAAATACATTAATGGATTTTCTTCATGTGATTTATAATAGGTTTTCTTATAACTCATATGATCTTCATATGATTGACAACATTTTATATCATTAAAATCTTGATTTTGTAATTCATTAGGATATTTTTTTCCATTTACTTCAAATGAATAATTTACAACATCACAATGATCAAAATAACAAGCATTACTTTCTTGATTGTCTAATCTGTTTTTTTGAAAATAAACAACACCAAACAATGGATGTCTATTATTTCGATAATTATTTGTTAAATCAAATCTTATCTTTTTTCCAGTAAGATTTCTTACTTCAATATTTTGCCATTTTTTAAAAGCTAAAATACATGGATTCTTAATTAATGCATCAACTATTTGAATTTTGGTTATTTCATCATATTCTATAAACGAGTAAACGAGTCGTTGTTTTTTTACGTTAACTCGTTGACGTTGTTTTTTTACGTTAACATTGTTTTTTAACAACTCGTTGTTTTAATAATTCGATGTTAAAAAAAAATATATTTACTAATATAAACAATAGAAATGGAAAATATCAAAACACTTTTAAATATGATTGAACAACAACGTAAAATCCTAAGACCTATATTTAATGATAGTGATATTGATATTGATATTGATTCTGAAATTAATAATATATTATGGAATCAAATATTAGATAATTGTTGTTACGAAATGCAAAATATGATTATTACAAAAAACATAATCAATTAAAATCATTTAACTTCCGTTTCATTAGTAATTGTTGTTTCGAAAATATTTTAAGTTTTATTGAAAACAAAAATTATAATGAAATTAAACTTTCAATAAACGAACTACGTAAATTAATACAAGAGGAATTACATGATTCGAATAATAATAATAATTATATGGAGCTAGACTGATTATTTTTTAAACATTGAAAATTTAAATCGAATATAATACTTACGAAGTATTATATATAATATTATAGTACCTATACAGTGTGGTATAATAATAATAATAATATATATATCAACGTTGTACTGATTATTTTTTTAACATCCGGTATTGAATACCTTATCATAATATATATGTATAGTTTATATTATGATGTTTTTTATCGAATTATTTAAATAGTGTTTAAATAATCATTATACATGCCCAGTGTTGTAGCTCAGTGGTTAAGGCGTTTGATTTAAATGTGTTCTTGGTCGGATTGAAACTAGTGGGGAAATGTATAGCGCTGCATATTCACCTACTAATTTCGTCAGGCTTTGAAGACGTTTACGGTAGATTGTATAGGTGGGTGCACACACCTATGCAATCTACTGAAAAACTGTCGTTGACCTGCTGAATAAAGCACTTGGGTAACTTCACTGCCCACGATAGCTTTGCAGATATCTGTAAAAGAGTTCCGGCCTCCTTTTTTCCTAACGGGTATCTGCAAAGCTGGGAATGATTTTGTAGATTTTTTGCATTTTTTTCCATATTTCTATTAAAAATATTAAAAAATAACGCGATCGTATATGTCCTATATTTCATTTAATATTTGATATTATCAAGTCGGAACAACACAGATATGTTTTATATGCTTATCTACACTACATATTAAAAGTTTACCCCCCGCTTCATATTTTTCATTTAAGTATAACTCCGTTGCTATTTATGTTAGAATCTTCATTTTTACATTAAAAATTTTTGATTTTAATTCTTTATAAGTCCCCCTCATAGTATCACAGTGTAAAATCGTTTTTAAAGATTTTTGGATTTTAATAACGAGTGTCCGAATGGTACACACGTTAAATATTGAACATTTTTTAATAGAACAATTCTATTAAAAAATTAAATTAATAATATAATTATATTCTAAGTATTGTCATACCAAAAGAACATATTTTAATATCTCCTAAAGTTTTCATTACCCTAATAGTATATCTGAATGAATTTGTACTGTTTGTAATTATTTGATCATTAGCTATTTTACAAAGTTCTAACCAAGTTGGTGATCGTAGACATTTAGAAACATAAACATAAGTTGGTTCATAATGGTTCTCGATGATTAAAATTTTTCCTTTAATTGGAATTTCATTAAGATTATATTTTATTATATTTTCATTATTTTTATAATATTCAAAAGCACAAAATTTCACATAACATTTTTTTATTTTTTTATTTAATATATAGTTTTCTACTTCGTTTTGCATTTCGGTTTCTTGTAACTTATTATGATTGTTTATAGATTCCATTCTTTTATTATAAATATCAATTCCTTTAACTAAGGTATTCAATTTCTTTAAAAATATTTTTTAATACACTATATTACATTTCGATTTTAATTATTAATATCGTAAGTATTATGAAAAATATTTTGGGTGTATTTAATAAGTTTTGTGAAAAATGTTTTTATTATTATTGCATTTCGATTTTTATTTTTAATAATTAAGTTTTGCGGAAAATATTTTTATTATTATTGCATTTCATAAGTTTTGCGAAAAATTTTTTTATTATTATTGCATTTCAATTTTCTGATCTTTTTGCACATTGTTTTCTTTGTGATCTTTTACTGATATATTATGAGGTGTGCCAGGACTGGTATATATATACTACTGACGTGTAAGAATCACCGAGAATTTCACATATTCAATTAATGTGAAGCAGAGTTCAATAACCTTACATGATTACCTTACATGATTATATTACACTCTCACATATAGATTTCTGTAGACTTAAACAACTTCAGCATTGTGTGGACCTTTATATCGCAGAAAAACAGAAACGTCTACAGAGTTTTCAAGCAATATTTGATGCAGCTTATGAGCTGAGTAAAAACGATGTCCGAGGTTTGCCCATCAGTTGCCAGAGGAACGAATTCACAAACCAGTATATACAAAACTATGATTTTAATTATTATTCTCATCTACAAAACGACGACACTTCATTTTTGTACGAAATATTACAATTTCATTTTAACGCAATGTCTGACATGATTTTACAGGACTTAATAGTGTAATATAACACAAATTCATTTATATTTATGTAATGTTTTATTTATTAAATAAAAAATATTTTTTTAGAATATTACACTCATAATGCTAAATTACTTTTTATCGTACGACGTTCTGGATCCTTCAAAATCGCGTCGAAGATGATCTGCATGGTCTCATTCAAACTTGTATTTAAAGTCTGGTCTTTTGATTTATCTGAAGTCGTTATCTTAACAGATGCCTCAGAATGACGCCACCTGTAACATAAATTAATTATTCAGTGAACAGTGAATAGAAACAGTTAATTTATTTTTTATTATAAGCAATAGTTTTTTTATTAAAAAGTAAACTAAAGTCTTGTATTTACCTCTCCTTTACAAAACTCATGTTACACATTTACATGAAATAATGAGCTACGGGTTTTATGTTAAAGTTGACTATAGTATCATATCAAAAGAGCTGGTAAAACAGTTTCAAATTCCGACAAAGGTAATGATTTATAGAGGTGAGAAGGCTGCAAAAAAGTTTATGAAAAATATGATTGATATCGGGAATAATATCAATAAAATTTATCAAATTAATACACCGATGACTGTAATACCGACAACTTATGAGCTATAGGTTTTATGTAAAAGTCAACTATGATATTATACCAAAAGAGCCAGTAAAACGGTTTAAAATTCTTAGATAGGTGATTATTTATAGAGGTGAAAATGCAGCTAAAAAATGTATGAAAAATATGATTGATATCGGAAATAATATCAAAACACTTTACGAAACTAATACACCAATGAATAAATTAACTGAAAGAGAAGAAAAACATTTTCAAAGAACCAAGTTTTGTGAAAAATGTTCAAAAAATTTTAAAAACAATAATTTAATTAAAGTTCGAGATCACTGTCATTTAACTGGAAAATATAGGCAATGTCTCTGTCTTCAATGTAATTTTGAAATAACAAGTCCATCATTCGTTCCAATTTTCTTTCATAATTTATCGTATGATAGTCACTTTATAATTCGAGAACTCGGTTGTAATGATAAAGATATTCACGTTATTCCTAATTCGTCAGAAAAATATATATCCTTTAGCAAAGAAATCGCATATAGATTTAGTTTAAAATTTGTTGACACATTCCGATTTATGAGCGAGTCGTTAAGTAAACTTGCAGGCAATTTATCTGAAGATAAGTTAAGGTTTAGAGAAACTCTTAAAATATTTTCCATGAAATCATTAGATCTAGTTACACGGAAAGGAGTCTTCCCTTATGAATATGTTGATAGTTGGAGTAAATTAGATAATGATTTTTTACCATCAAAGCTTGAATTCTATAACTCATTAACAGATGAGGAAATTAGTGATGAAGATTATAAACATGTAAAAAATATATGGAATACATTTGAAATAAAGACTTTAGGGGAATATAGCGACCTTTATTTAAAAACTGATGTTACTATACTAGCTGGCGTGTTCGAAAATTTTAGAGACATATGTTTATCTACTCTTAGACTAGATCCTGCTCATTATATGACTGCGCCTGGATTTGCTTTTGATTGCATGCTTAAGTATACAAAGGTTAAATTAGAGAGGTTAAAGGATTATAATATGTTACTTTTCTTTGAGGAATCAATTAGAGGGGGAATTTGTCAATCAACTAAAAGATATGCTAAAGCAAACATCCCAAATATTGAAGGATTGGAGTATGATTCGAATGAACCGATTACTTGGATTACATATCTCGACTGTGTAAATTTGTATGGGAAGTCCATGTTGACAGAATTACCTTTCAAAGATTTTGAATGGGTTGATGATCTCGACATAGATGTAACTAAAATTTCCGATGATTCTGAAGTAGGATATATATTAGAAGTTGATATCGAGTACCCTAAGCATTTGCATAGAAACCATAATGATTTCCCGTTTTTACCGTTTAACGAATGTCCACCAAATTCAAAAGTTGAGAAATTGTTAACTACTCTATCACCGAAGAAAAACTATATTGTACATTACAAAAATTTGAAACAAGCAATTTCTCACGGTCTTAAAGTAGTAAAAATTCATCGAGCTATCCGCTTTTCACAAAAAAAATGGATGGCGTCGTACATTGAATTCTGTACAAAAATGAGAGCAGGAGCAAAAAACGAGTTTGAAAAAAATTTCTGGAAGTTGTAAATTAATAGTGTTTTTGGTAAATGTATGGAATTCTAAAAATAGAAATGTATGGAGCAAGAAATTCTATAAAACTGGTTTCATCAGAAAAAAAAGCGAATAAACTAATGGCAAAAACTAGTTTTAAAGACAGAACTATATACTCTAAAAATCTCATGGCTATTCATCAACATAAGGAAACTATTAAATTCGATAAGGCAATTTATGTAGGATTTGAAATTTTAGACGTTTCGAAAACATTTATGTACGATTTTCATTATAATGTCATGAAGAAAATACTAAAATTAGTTCTTTATATTCGGATGCTGATTCCTTGATATACGCTATTCAAACTATCAATTTTTTCAATGATTTAAAAAATGATTTATTACCATATTTTGATACATCTAATTACCCTAAAGACCATTATTGTTATAGCGAATTACATAAAAGTCAACCAGGCTTTTTCAAGGATGAATTGAAGGGAGTAATACTTAAAGAATTCGTATCATTAAGACCAAAATTGTATGCATACAAAACTGTAGACGGTACTGAGGAAAAAAAAGCAAAAGGTGTAAAGATATATATTATTAAAAAACATATGCAATTCGATAATTATAAGGATATACTAAACGCTTTTATAAACCATATATCTGTTAAGGATAAATTAACTCATAGAACCATGAATTTTATCCAATCAAACAAACATGTTGTTCAATCGAAAACAATGAACAAACTTGTTTTAAGCGCTAATGACGATAAACGTCATATAAATGATGACGGGATAAATACTTTAGCTTATGGTCACTATAAACTGGATAAATTATGTAATGAAGGAAAAAAGAATTGATAAATCCGCAATTGATATAAACAAAAGCGTTTTCTAACGGTAGTGTAATAAAATTTATTTTTTTTAAAAAATAAATTTAAAAAAAAAAATAGCTGTTGGGATAAAGAAATTACAAACTAAAAAACAAATAATTAATTCAACTTTTTTTTTCTAACTTTTATTATTAAAGTATTACATATTATGCATAAAAAATCTTTATTTTAAAATATCTGATGATGTTACCCATGAATTTTGACTTGAATCAAAACCTAACCATTTAACAAGCATTTTATTCCCAACTTTTTTTTTACAATACGTTGAATGAGAAAGGTGTTTGGAATATCAGTTAATTTAATTTCCTGTTCATAAAAACCACCTAAGATTATATTGTCTGATTCATCCTTTAGTTGATAAGTTACTGGATTTGTCTGTAAAACTTTTGAAACTGTAAATATTTCCGTTGTCCAATTTGGTGTATATCCTTTACTAAATATATGTTTATACTTAGATATTCTTACTTTATCATTAATTTTAAATTTTGGATTATATAATGTATCATGTATTTGTGTATTAAATTTATTATTGTTTGTATCCTTTCGAGCTTCATTCGGTGTACATTTGATTGTTCTATGTTTTGTATTATTATAATTTTGTGTAATTTTTGATAGTGTATTATACCAATTCCATGTACCAGTAGCAGTAAAATGTCTATATACATTATTCTTAATAGATCTGATCACGCGTTCCGCGATTGAGAATTTAATAACACTGTATGAACTTTAATGTTTAATTTTATATTTTTTCATTAAATCTTGAAATTGAGCATTGTAAAATTCTGTACCATTACCTGTCTGTAATAATTTCGGATGAGCTTTTTTCAATATATTAAACATACCTTTTGTACATTCTTTCGATGTTTTATTTTTCAACGCCTCAAGCCATACGTACTTACTATATGTATCTATAACAACTAAAATAAACTTGAAACCATAATTTTGTCTAGAATGAGATTGCATGTCCATTAAATCAGCTTGCCAGAGGTCATCAATAAACCGCGTTATTACACTGCGTCTAGGAAATATTTTTCTCGCTGGCCGATGTAACTCATTAGCTATACTCTCTAAGGTAGTTATTATACTATAATATTTCTCTCACGTAGTTCTTCTAAAATAGATATTATTTCATTATTCACACCAGTATTACCAACACTTTGTGATGATGTCAAAAGATTTAATCTAGTTACTAGCTCATTCGGATCGTCATAATAAACTAATTGGGTTTGAGGTAAGACATATTTATATAAACCAGAACCTTTCATAGTCTTTGGTGATGAAGTAAAATTAAACATCTTTTCAACTACGGGATTTGTAGACGTGGAACTGTTTGCTTCTGGATTAAAATCAAATGGTTCAAATTCTAGTGTTATTTTTCTGCGTTTAGCGCTTGAACTAGATAAATGATTGTTAAATGATTTTAAATTAATTCGAGGAGTTGTGTTCGCATTCATTTTACTTATTTCTTCGTTAAACTGTTTTTCCTCCATTTTCATTCTATCATACAGTTGTTTTACAACAGTCACCTATTTATGGTACCTCGAGGTTCTAGGTTTTCCATCTGCTTTTAAATGGACTCCACTAGTTTTCAAAATATTGTAATAAGATTCTATATCTGCTATAGTCGTATTTGTTTGGTTCCTTCTCACATAATAAAGACCATAGTCCTGGTGTAAATCGGTAGTATTTATTAAGCAACAGTAATTTGCCGTGACTAAAAGTAACAGAATGTTTTCCTATTTTATATGAATCACTATCTTTATCATAATACATACCATAAGATTTATCATAACGTGTTGATTTAGGACGGTTATTTAAAAAATTTTCATATGATGAATTTAATTCATCATCATTATCTTCTTCACTAATGCACGGGGTTTCTGATTTATTTTCTAGTTCAGTTGACCGTGTGTTACATGTTACATTTTGTTTCACATGTGTACTCAATGGTTCAATTATCGGCTTAAATGCTTCACGGAAATAGTTGTCAGAATCTATAACACCACGTTTCATTTCCATTATTTTTCGTTGTATATTTTTTTTTGATGTTATTAAATTTTCCAACAAGACTTTTTCATTGTTCATTGTTATTAATAAATGTAAAATACCTGTATCGTATGACTACTGACGACACTAAGCAGATAATAACTGTGTGACGGTATATTTATATAAACTAATAAAATTATTTTATTTTAATGAATGTATGAAAACCACATCTATACCTTCCTTCATTCATTTCTCGAGTTTTATCGATAACCATAAACCCATAATAGCTATGATTCCAACATAAATGAGAAATTTTCCGAAATTCTGAGAAATCCATATCTGTAGACGAATGATCGTTGAATATATGTCGTAAATTTGTATCATCTTGTTTCTGTATTATTAAAAAGTTTGCGTTATCTCTTACAAGCTGTTTGATATTTTAGAATATGTCTGTGCTAAATAAAATACGGAGCTGGCACCTGAATGTCTACCAATGCTAAAGTATTCTCTGATTACAGATTGTGGGCCGCATATCACATCATCAAAAATTATAATAGAATTTTTCTTCGTTAAGTTTGGTTTTATAACCTTATCAGCGCTTGTAAATAGGAAAAAATTAGCACCTTGTATACCATCTATTATTTTTTTTAATAAAACATATGTTTCCTGATTAGAGGTTTTCGAGTATAAATAAATATTTTCAAATCTTAACCCGTTTACATGTGTGATCAGATTAAACATTATATTTGTTTTTCCTGAACCGCTGGGACCAACTAGTATAGCACGTATAGTATCGGGTAATAACGAACCGTGTCTACTGTCTTGATGGTTTTCTTCCCAAGTAACAATGTCCAATGATAAAGGTTGATTAATATTTAGTTTAGATTTAAAAATAATTATTTTGTTTTCAATGATTTTACAAAATATATTATCATTTTAAAATTAATAATTTAAATGTAATATTTATTTTTATTTAATTATGATTGAAGATTAAATATTTAAATCCAACTATTAAAATATATTAAACTATTATTTAAAATAAAATAATTATATATACCATTAATTAATTATTAAATATATATTTAAAAATAAATCCATAATTAATAATTAATATTTATGTTATAATAATGTATAGGTATTAATTTGAATGGGACTATAATATTGATGAGTAGTCCTAATTTAGTATATTATAATATGTGACAAACAAATTATTGCAGGTGACCTATAGTGAACCAAATTTATACATGATTCGGTTTAATAGTGGCTAAGCCCTCCCACTCCCTAATTATAGTTAAGTATAGATGATAGGTATATGACGGTTTATATAATAATTATAATTTTGTTAAACCAACTTGCAGCACTAGTGATAGGATATTGACAACAGAAAACTATTATTTTATATACCTAGCTTCTATAATAATACCTTATATAAGTATTCGAGTACCTCAAAAAAATACTTATTTTAGATTCTGAGCGGAGCGATGAATGTATTGGTTTTACAATGATGTATGTTTTTATATTTTTATATTTTTATTTATATTTTTGTGTCTGTCATCACGTTTTAGGACAATAAAAGTGCTTGGATTTTCTTCATCAGTAGCTTTTCTGATAGGAAAGTGAATCTAGTTGGTACTTTGGGGGGTCAAAAGTGAAAATTTCCCAGTAGTTTTCACAAGCGCCGGGAAAAACAACATAAAAATTAAGGAAAAACGGGAATTTTTACGCAAAATTGGTTTTCCAAAAAATCGATTTTGGTTATTGGTGTAACTCTAAAACAAATGAACGTATATACATGAAATTTTCACTGGTTGTTTATATTTGCATTTTCTATACACGATAACATTTTCAAAATATTTTGATTTATTTTGAACTGTTTAGGGACATTTTCATTTTCCATTTTTTTTTAGTTTTTTTTCTAAAAATATCAATAAAATTTTATTTATTGGTTGCGAAAGCTTGAAAATTTAATAGAAGGCTTCTAATATGTTGTTTCAAAGGCAGATGAAAAATATTAAAAATCCTTAGTCACAATTTTTTTTTATAAGCATTTAAAGTTCAAAAATTGACAAAATATGGAAAAATCACGAAAATTAGCAAATTATTTTGAGTTAAGAATTCGTAAAAATTTTTCTTTTTAAATCTAAGATTTGAAAATGAAACACAAGATTCCTTATAAGATTATCTACCTTTATCAATAAAAAAATCTCTACCGGACAGTCAAATTAAATTTTTATGAGCGTTTGAAATTCAAATTTTTACAACATTGGATTTTCACTCGATTTCTCATGTAGCGATTTCCTTATTTTGTTGTAATTCAAAAACGAATAACTGTAGATACATGAAAATTCCACTGAATGTTTATATTAGCATTTCCTATACACCATACAATTTTGAAAATATTTTGACTCTTTTTGAGCTGTTTATGGACATTTACAGCTTTCAATTTTTTTTAGTTTTTTTTTCTATAAATATCAATAAAGTTTTATCTGTTGGGCCAAAAAGTGTAAAAATTTAATACAAGGCTCCTGATATATTGTTACAATATCAGTTGAAAAATATTAAAAATACATATGCACGATTTTTTTTTATAAGCATTTAAAGTTGGAATTTTGACAACATTTATCAAAATCTCGAAAATTATCAATCGTTGGAATTAAAAAATTATAAAATGTTCAGTTTTTATAACTAAGAGTTGAAAATTGAAAACAAAGGTTCTCTTAAATAATTCATACTGTAACCAAAAAATCTAAAAAATATATAAACACACTTATTTTTTACAGACATTTTAATTTCAAATTTAGACAAAATTTCATATTTAAACCAAGAATTACGATTTTAGTTATTTTGTTGTGATTGAATAATATTATTCGTGGGTACTTGAAACTTCTAAAGTGTACTATTATATATCTATGATAGTATCATGGTTTTTGTTGATGTATAACGCGTTATAAGTATCTAATGGATATTGTGATATGATTAATTTGGAATTTATTATAGGTACCTATTATAGGTCAATTTTTTGTTTAATACCATAGATATGTATATAATATGCCTTATACATAGACTGACATACCATCACCGCTCAGAATCGTTTTTCTTATACAATGATATTATATCATTGAATTTAAATTTAATACCATCCATTAAACAGTGACCCACTTGTAATCTACTGTACAGCAGAGCGACACCCACTTGCCCACCTTTTTAAAAGTTGGTTTATTGTATGAAACAAAGAAATTATGTAACATATTTACACATAAATATATAATTTGTAAGTTGCTTAACAAATCTATAATGTAACAAATTTAAACATTGCCTTACAACGTCATAAACCAACTCAACATCATAACATATTGTTGAGAGCTGTATATCTGCGAATGCAAATATTATATTTTACTATATTATAATTATTTTACAATATTATATTCACAATGTATAGACATAAACCATTCTTATTATTTTATATACCTAGCTTCTATAATAATACCTTATATAAGTATTCGAGTACCTCAAAAAAATACTTATTTTTATATTTGAATTGGATATTATTTCTATGCATAATGCAATAATATTTACGCTGTATCATAGATTTGTAGGTATTTTTAATTAAGAGTAGTTTTAGCAAGTATATATTATTATAGTAGTTTTAACAAAAAACTTTGTTGTATTTAGAATAAAAGATACTATGATGACCCGTATTTATATAATAATATACTTTTCTATACAATTAAAGAATTTTAATAATAGGTAATATATTATTATAATTATATATTTATATATATTTACATGTACATATACCTATATACGTTATATTATATATACTTAAGTTTATAAGCTATAATATATAATATAGTGCTTATAATGCTTATATACAAATTACAAGTTATATATGTATACAATTTATTAAACTATATACACAATACACTGTGGTGGCGCACACTCCCAGGGATAAGGGGAGCGCTTGCCCCCCTCAAATAATTTAGTGGTAGTTCATACAATATGTATACCATAACTTAAGCGGCCCTCACACGGTCAATA
The DNA here is from genome assembly GCA_949089665.1 of Macrosiphum euphorbiae. NCBI lineage: Eukaryota > Metazoa > Arthropoda > Insecta > Hemiptera > Aphididae > Macrosiphum > Macrosiphum euphorbiae. Next base: position 131,835 of record CARXXK010001650.1, read on the forward strand.
TTATTGACAGTATAGATACTGACAGTATTTGAGCATATTGACAGTATAGTCCTCAGACAGTCAGTATTTATTAGCGTCAATACTCAGTATTAATTTGTGTTTGAATGCGTTGGTCTCCGTTTAATAAATATTTTTGTTTTATTTAATAAAATAATAATTGTTGGATATGGATGAACAGCAAAAAGCATGTATAGGAATTATATTAGCCTTATCCATTCCAAATAATAAACGAGTTTTGAGAAAACGGAAACGATGGGTAAAACAATGGATTTCCAAACGAAGACAGTACACTCATCTTAATGTTATAAAAGAGGTGCAACTTTCAGATCCAAAGGACTTTATTAATTATTTCCGAATGGACATTGATAATTATAATAAACTTTTAAGTATGGTAGCACCATTAATCACTAAAATGAATACCAACATGAGAGAGAGTATTTCAGCAAATGAAAGACTGGCTGTTACATTGAGGTACCTGGCAACTGGACGGACTTTTGAGGACCTAAAATTTACCTCGATAATCTCACCAACAACCATAAGTCTAATTGTAATCGAAACATGTGAAGCAATAATAACTGTTCTCAAGGATTATATACAGGTACTTAAATAAAACAATCTTTTATTTTTTATGAGCACAACATTTTAATATTTTTAATTCTTAATAACACATCAAAAGTAAATAAGTTTGAAATTTATATTTTATGACATAATTATTAGTTTTCAACTTGAAAAGTAGAAATGTATGACTGTAATGACTTAGGTTGTTCATTCTCATGAGACATAGGTTGTTCAATCCAATCCTGTGAAATAAGTGGAGTTTGTGTATGAGTATAACTTATTGACGATAATGGTGTTGAAGATCTACTATAACATGTTGGTGGTTGTGTCAAAGAATTTTCATTAATTTTAACAGAGTTTCTATGTAATGTACCAAATTGTGCTTCGAATAATATATCATTAACTGCCTTCTCGGCATATAACCTTTGGTTTGGATCCAAATATTTTAGTTTATTTGCCCAAACTTTGGCCAGATGTAAATCACTATCTTCTTCTTTGTTATCATGTTTGGACAAATACCCACATGCTAGAGAGAGTAATTCATTTTGTTGAGACAGACTTGTAGTTGAGGACATTGAGGACTTATGTTTTTTGACTTGAGGTCGGACAAAAGATACATTTGACTCTACTGATCCACCTGAATCATCAATTGTTTCCTAAAAAATATTATTAGATATAGATTTATTAAATTTCAATTCAATGATACAAGACAGTCTATCAGCCTAAATATAACAAAGAATATTTTATGATAATACCATTTAAATAATTTATTTTACTATTAGTGTAAACAGTAGATTGAATTAATTTTTGACTAAAAAATCACATTTGAAAATATCATTGTGTGTATAAAATATAATAATATAATAAATTAATTTTTTAGCTTCCAAAAACTGCTGAACAATGGCAAAATGTCTCAAATAATTTTGGAGCTAAATGGAATTTCAGTAACTGCATTGGATCAATTGACGGAAAACATGTTAATATTAAAAAACCGCCAAATTCTGGATCATTATATTACAACTACAAAGGTACATTCAGTATCGTGCTAATGGCTGTTGTAAATGCAAACTTACAATTCATGATGGTTGACGTTGGGGCTAATGGTCGGATTTCTGACGGAGGAGTGTTATACTATACAAAATGTTGGGAAAAGTTTCAGAATAACACACTAAATATTCCATCACCATCTTGTTTACCAAACACCACAGAACAATTTCCTTACGTGTTTGTTGGCGATGAGGCTTTTTCTTTACAACCTAATTTAATGAAACCTTACAGTCAACATGACTTAACTAATCACGAGCGTCGTATTTTTAATTATCGCTTATCAAGAGCTCGACGAACAGTTGAGAACGCATTTGGAGTATTAGCTAGTAGATTTGGAGTTTTTCAAAAGCCAATAAATCTTGGACCAGAAAAAGCAACTCTAATTACATTAGCTTGCTGTTATTTGCACAATTTTTTAATTGCAACTAATCAAAACATTTACTGTTCCAAAACTTTACTCATTGAGGAAAATACAGAGACAGGGGAAATACAAAATGGTAGTGATATAACACCAAATTTGTTTACACCTTTAAAAAAAACACCTATTCGTACAATAAGTTTAGAAGCAAAAGATGTGAGAAATAAATATTCTAGTTATTTTTGTAGAGAAGGTCAAGTACCGTGGCAGGTTAACATGATATAAATGGATTCATCAAATTTAGTTAATATTATAATATATACTTAATACATGTAAAGTAAAGATAAGACGTGTTTACTGTTAAGAATAGGATTCAGACATATTATATTTATAGCGATAGGTAATAATGTTTGTTGTTAGAATAACAATTAACAATATTACAGATTTATAACTATTAATAAAATATACTTAAACGATTTAATGTATATGTGTTTATTTATAAAAGGTCCCATTACATCATTTGATATTTATAAATTAAAATGTATCATTTTTAAAATATTATTATCTTTATTATTCAAAAATATTAATTAATTTAGTTAAGTTTATCATAAAAAAATTACAAAAATGTACTACTTGATAGGTACTTAAATTATAAATCATAGGTATAATGCTTGTAATATACTAAAATAAAATATCTTACGGTATTATTGATTTCTTCATTTATTGACGAATAGCTTTCAACAGGTTTTTCCAAATTTGTCAAAAAAGTTAATTCTTCAAATACCCATGACGACGGTTCATATACATTATCTGCTCCAGCTCCACTTCTTTTTGAATCATTTATTTTCTTAAGTTCTTTTCGAAAATTACTTCTTAAAGTGTTAATTTTTTTTTTAACGTCGTCAATAGAAGCATCACATTTCAAACCCTTATAAATAGTAAGTAATTGTTCATAAGCCGCATTTTTTTTATCACGTCGTGTGTATTCTTTACTACGCACATCCCATAATTCCGGCAACTGTTTGTATTGAGCAATAAAATCACGCAGGATTTGTCTATCTCGGGATTCACTAGTACACGTATTTTGACTTTCGTCACCCATGGCTGCGAAAAACATACTGACGAATTGTCAGTATCTACCTCATACGGTTAATATTATTGTCAGTAAATAAATACTGAAGGCTCGATATCCAATTATTTCATCAGTCATCAGTATCGTTTTTTCATACTGACAGTACGTCAGTATTCACATTACACGATCAATAATAGTGTCAGTATTAAAAATACTGTCAATAATATTGACCGTGTGAGGGCCGCTTTATAATTACACAACGTATACTCGGTAATCCAATTCATAGGTAACATTTTGACAATAAAATATACATGTCAGAATCACAATCCGGTTTTCCTACTTGCAACATCATTAGCATTAGGTACAGAAAAAGAGATGCTATAAGTAGGTAGTTGCATCTCTGCAACAACAACAACTTTCAAACGATCACACCCAAAGGACGCCTGAAAAATACGTGAGTAGTATGATTTAGATGGTTCAAACACACACTAGTCCCTAGTCCCTAGTCCATGCGAGTCAATGCCGTGCGCTGCCATTCCCCCTCCATGCCATGCCCGAACATGCCCGGCCATGCCCAGCCATCCCCCCCCCCCAATTAAAAAAAACTATATAAAAAAATATATAAAAATATAAAATATAATGTTGAATATATGAATAAGTAAATTAAATAATATACTACTATTTAAAGCATACAATTGAAATATTAGGAAAGAATTACTATATATATATATATATATATATATATATATAATATTCATACAAACACTTTATTATATTATACTTTAATAAAGGTACTATAATATAACCATCACTTGGAATTTCTAAAATCGTATTACGAAATGTGAAAGTATACAACTTTTAATTGCTATTTAATGATGTAGTAAACAAAACAATTAACCCTATTTCATCACAATATTTTAAGTATTAATAGAGTAGAGTAGTGTCTATAATATCGACAGTAGTGATACAAACACTTAACCATCAAGTCGTTTTATTATCCGTTTAAATTAATTTTTACACTATACAAAAGTTAAATTTTCAAGTATTTCTAAACATGGCTGATTCAATCACGGATAATGCAGCTATATACAAGAAAACCTTAACATATATTCCACCAGCATCACCTTCGGAGCTCCTCGATTCTACTAACTATACGTTAAATTTCATGAAACGTAAGTTTATACATATTGGGATCGATCCAAGTGATATGTTCAGAGTAGCAGTGTATATAATAACTCCATCACGATATGTTAATATTTCAACCGACTTTCTACAACGGATATTTTCACTCATGGGTAATATCCTATCATTTATTTTGGAGCAACCAGGAAAATATAAAAGAACTATATTTCTTGAGACGGAGAATTTCAAGCTGTCTAGCATGATGTACAGCGGTGAAAACACCTTAGTAGTAGAGTCAAAGATACAAGATGGATGCCGAATTCTTTTAAATCGTGTGGAACTTATACAACTTCAATATCTCGAATGGTGTATTTTTGAAACAATTACACGAAAATCAACTATCATGCAACCAATCATCTTAAATCAATTTGAAATATTTACCGAATATCTCGATAGAGAACTTAGCAAAATGGATTCGACACCAAAAACGGTTGAAGAAATGATTATATTTATTAAAAATATACGTGATGATCATATTATTACAAGCAGCCCCAAACATGATATTAATTTCATCAGTCAACTCAAAATGCTAGCATTTACACAATTAGCAGAACATTCAATACAACGGTGGAATAAGGAAAATATGTCACCAGAGGTAAGCTAAAAAATATATTTATACCACTTATGAAAAAATAATTAATGTACCTATCAATTATTTTAGTTATTTGATGGAAATGTAACAATGATTTCACAAACCTCACCACCAAACATCAAGATAGACAATACATCTGTTACACAAAATGAGGAGGAGGATGTTTTCGAAGTTAAGGTAATTTATAAAATAATAATAATAAATATATAATTGTTATATATATATTATATACTTTTTTCAGTCATATGATACAATTGGTAGACTACTAGAGTCATTTGATGTAAACGATGGTCCTGATTTTTTCAACACACAACCCACACCTCTCCAACATCAATCAACGTATGCTACGTTCCCAAAACCATTACACAGAATAAAAAAGAGCAAACTCTTTTAAATAGTTGTAATGTTTTAAAAAATTTATGTGAAATAAAAAGACATGATATATTATATATGTTTTAATTTATTCAAATAATATTAAGTTTCACAATCAATATTTACAATGTTCTTACTTCACCATTAAATGGATTATAGGTTATAATTTGATCGTGTAAGATTAAACAATATGCTGAAGTAGATGCTGGAAACGCTTCTTCGGTCTCAATCTCAATTCTAAGGTCGACAGTTGAAGTTTTCACATTATCATTCTGTCTGCTCATATCAACAACTATAATCGGTGATACTTTTTTGAAATCTGATCGAGTCAATAGAGGTGTAACATTATCACGACCATAGTAGGATTTCTGGAACTCGGTATAAGCGCGGTATAATGTAGCCATTTTGTTCTTAGTAAAGTCACTTTGAAAATCTTCGTAGGGAAATACTTCTGAATTTAAATAAACCTTTAAATTTTTGATTTTACAGTGATCAAAACATGACATTGCTTTACTCATACTGTTTTTCCTATCAGTCTGAAATCCAATTATAGCATACCGTGGTTTTTCTAATTTGTTAGATGTTTTTACTTTCCACGAATGCGAAGTGTTTTGAGGTATAAATGGATATTCACACAATTCCCACGACCTGAATGCACATTTCAGAGGTTTCTGATGGTTTACCACTTTCAACAGCTGTATTTTTTCTTTATCACTAACCTTGACTATAGGCATTCTCCACAATATTTTCGAGATATTTATTTTAACATCTTTTAACTTAGAAGCGTCTATAACAATTTCATTGTATTTATACTGCTTAATCGCATTTATATCTAACGACGCTCTATTTAATACCAGTTGTTGATTACAGTTTATTAAAATACGTTTATAATCTTCACAAAACCCAAACAAATCTTTGAGGTTAATACATCCGTTAAACACACCACTCTCGATAAAATCTTTATTAACATTTTTAATATCATCATCCCAAGCAGCGTTGTAGTGTGAAACAATGTCTGATTTATTATACGAACAATATCCTTTCAATGTTGAAGTTATACCAGGGTTGGTGAGTTTCTGAATTTGAATCCCATTCAGTTCATATTTCATTTCAGAGAAAAGAAATGCTAGTCCATTGTTTATAAATCGAATATCATCTGTCATATCAGCAGGTTTAGTTATTGTACCCTCGATATAGATATAACTTTCACATGGTAAAGTATACGACTCTGTGTTATGTAAAGCAATACGCACTTCATCGTTATTGGAGAGAGCAGATGTTGAATAAGGGAGAAAAGAATGATAATCAATTTGAGTTATCCTACAATCATCGACATGTCCACCCGATACATCTAAATACATATCATCCATGTTAAATAGCGTTTAATGAGCGGAGAAAAGTTAAATTTTCGGCTGTTTGACCACCTCCCACTTTATAGTATTTCAAATATTTTTTCCTCGGAGTTGTTGACTTGATAATGTCACTGGCTCGACTAGCAAGTTTTTCATATGCCTGACTATTTATATTATAAAACTGTAAACCCATTGTATCATAAGTCTTTGATTAACAATCGTATTGATACAGGCTCTCCACGCAAATCGATTAACTCGTTATCCTGATTTTTTAATATTATCTCTGCATGTGTAATTGATGAACAGTTTATGGAATAAAAAACCAAATGTGTTGGAATTTCTATCACTTTATAACCTGGAGGAACATTCGGATAAAACTCGTGTATTGTATGGCACTGCTTTCCGTTATTGAATGAGCCCATGACTAAGTTTGATTCGATATATATACAGTTTGTTTTTGTAATATTCACCAACTTATCCGATTGATGTTTAACATTAGCATCATATGTACGTTTTTCAAAACCTAACAACTCACCGATATTATTAGGCATAGACAAATCTATAGATTCACTACACAGCATTTCACATTTTAACGTATTATTATTCCCCTTCAACTCGAACGATATCTTTGAATCAGTTAGTATATGCTTTATTACCGCTTCAATTTCACTCAACTCATAAGAGCCTGTAGGTAATGAGTAGATGCGAGGCGTTGTAACTCCCATATCATTCTTATTAATAAATCCTATTTGATTACACTTGCTGTTTATATTAGGAATAGAATTGTTTGTCTGAAAACCTAATAGACAGATCTTAGCATTTTTACTGACTTCTATCGGTGGGAAAAAGTCACAAGATAATTCACTGGAGTTACCGTTTAACGTTATAGTGTACATGATAAAAATCTTAGACACAAATGACCGCAGTTTGTTGTATTGTATTTCTGATGTCTATCGTAATTATATTCAATATTACAATCGTTGAAATATTTCTGTAATTCTAGTGGTGGGGGTAAATTTCCAAAACTATCGTAATATTTAACTTGTTTACCGATTTTTCTATACGCTACCCAATGAGTTCCTTCACCCTTTTCGACATCCAAATTAACTATAGCCGACTCACAATGTTTATAATGTAAAGGCAACCCGTCTCGGGAAAATACTCCAATGAAATGAGGTATTTTCAACAAGTCAATGTATTTTATAATCTCATAATCATACAATGCTCTATCGGGTAGCGTGTCAATTAGTTTTTTGTCGGTTTTCTAGATTTATTTACCACTGACCCACCTTTATACGGTGCTAGGAATAAACCTTTACCTTTAACGATTTTATAAGAACTCCCCTTATATGGCGTGAGATATAAACCCTTACCTAAGTGAATAGGGGTGTTTTTATTAGATTTTAAATCATTCACGACTTTTACTATATTACCGATACCACCAGTAAGCGCACCTAATGCAGATAAACCGGCAAAAATAGGTATTAAAGGTAAAACACCTCCCTTTTTAGGAATTGGAATAATTCTAGGAGTTTTAGTTTTCTTGGTTTTCGATTTTTTAGCCGCTGTCAGACAAGTTCTTATCAGTTTAGTTATATTCTTTTCTTTCAGCTTATTTTTGATTGACTTTTTAGCAGCCGCAACCATTTGTTTAAATCCACAACCGGCCCCCATCTTACGTTTGACTTTCATGGCTGTAGTAACCAACCAAGATGCAGCTTTTTCCTTAATACCAGTGTTTTTAGATTTAAACACCTCCCAAGCTTGATTTTCTAATATTTCATCAGCCCTGTGTCTATCCGCTAGTGAATTACTTCTATCATACGCGATGTCATGAGCTCTAGCCAACTCATCCAGACTGTTTACACCTCGATCACCTCGTGCCAGCCTTTCTTTTAGTTTAGTACCAGGGCCAGCAAAACTGTAATGAAACACAATGTTTAGATATAATCGAATAATGTGATGTACTGACGACTCACCGATAACCGGGTAGATGTAATTCTACTGGTAAATGGTTTATAACCGAGTTAATGAGACCCGAACCCTTATTGTTGTTCCGTTTACGAACGTGAGACATCGTGTGACGCCTTCACAGACAGTACATTTGTATTTATAGTGAAACATCTACCAGGGAAAATGCGTTTTATAGAGCAAGAGAAAAAACTTCAAATATATAACATTGATACCCCCGATACAATACAGCATAGACATGGTGACCTATTCCCAAATACGATACGATCGTTGATCTTAGGGAGTTCGGGATGTGGCAAGACGAATTTGATATACTTTCTACTCGTTGATGAAAACGGGCTTCGATTTGAAAACGTTTACATATACTCTAAAACCCTGGAGCAACCGAAGTATAAATTACTGAAACGTATTATCGATGGTATTGATGGAGTCAAACTGTTTACATTTTTTGAGAACGATAAGGTCATCACACCTGAAAAAGTATTACCAAACTCTATATTTATCATGGATGATGTTATCGGGGAACAGCAAGGTGTTATAAGGGAATATTTTTCCAGAGGGAGGCATAATAAAGTAGATATATTCTATCTAGCTCAGAGTTATTCAAAAGTACCTAAACAACTGATACGCGATAATGCTAATTTAATAGTATTGTTCAAACAAGATGAAACTAATTTAAAACATGTATATAATGAACACTGTTCCGGTGATATGTCATATATTCAATTCAAACAATTTTGCACTGTGTGCTGGAATCGCGATAGGTTTGCATTTATAGTTATTTGTAAAGATAGTGAACGTGATAACGGGCGTTATCGATTTGGGTTCGACACCTATGTGGTTATATAAGTTAGTGTTTATAGTAAAAAGTATCATTTAAAACGCAGTCATGAAGGATGGTAGTAATATATTAGAGGAGTTGGTCAAGGCCAAGGAAAGTATAAAACGTAAATATTCTACGTTAAAAACTGGTGAAGCTAATGTTCAACAGTTAATGGCGCAGACATTCAAACCTATTATAGAACCTTTAACTAAAATATCGAATACACGTGATTTATACACTAATCAGGCTGAGAAAGAAGATAGACCTGTTGGGTTGGATTCTGAAATTATTAATATCGATGAGGAGAATTATCAGCGAGGAATTGAAAATTGGTTTCAGTCACCGGATATAGATAGAACATTTGGTCCGAAAAAACTCGCAAACGGTGATATTACCTTAGGTGATAAAGAAGTAAAATTCACTCAACGAATAATAATTATCGATGAGAGTAGTTATCCAACAACCTCAGGTATTATTCAACTATTGTTTTTGAAAAACCCCACTATTTATACGGATAACGATTTAAAGGTATACAAATCGATATTAATTCAAACATCAGCACATTTAACCGCATCAGGCTCAAAAATAAGAAATACCAAATGTAAAAAATATAAAAATATTATAAGTAAATTATTCCCCACCGGTGGTGGTGAACTATCTATGAAAGTACAGAGAAATAACTTAGTGTATTGGGACGACCCAAACGAGTTGGTCGATAGACTTCGATTACTTTTAGCGTCGAAATCAGCTGGTAATACAGGTGTATCGAATGAGATAATATCTATTTTCGAAGAATTACGTGAGGCTGGGTTAATCAAACGAATTCCAAATGTCTAAACGTGAAATTGCTATTGAGCTCCATAAACCATCGAGGAAAAATTTCACGAGGCGTAGAGTTAACATATATGGAAAAAATGATTTGTGGCAAGCTGACTTGGTTGAAATGATACCATATTCGGGGAAAAACAAAGGCTACAAGTATATTTTATGTGTAATTGATTGTTTTACTAAATTCGCATGGGCTCTACCTTTGAGGACAAAGTCCGGTAAAAAAGTCACTAGTGTCATGTCTAAAATATTACACGATCGTTCACCAAAACTTTTACAATTGGACAATGGGAAAGAGTTTTATAACAAGACGTTTGATGAGTTGATGGATAAATATGGTATACACAAATATTCTACATACAGTATCATGAAAGCATGTATTGTTGAGCGCTTCAACCGTACACTAAAAGAGAAAATGTTTAGAGAGTTTACTGCCCAAGGCTCTCACGAATGGATTTCTATTCTACCAAGGTTGCTCGAAGAATATAATAATTCAAAACACAGAACTATTGGAATGACACCGGTACAGGCGGATGCAGACCCTCTTACGGTGGAAATAAAGCAACGTGAAATCAATAATGTAAAAATTAAATTCAAAGTAGGTGATAACGTTCGGGTTAGTACCCAAAAAGGGGTGTTTACAAAAGGTTATTTACCAAACTGGTCTACGGAAATATTTGAAATTATCAAAATAAATAAAACATTACCCGTTACATATCAGTTGCAAGACTATACTGGAAAACCGATTGCTGGATGTTTTTATTCCGAGGAAATACACAAGACTAATCACCGAAATGAGTATTTAATCGAGAAAATTATACGTAAAAAAGGTAATCAAGTGTTTGTCAAGTGGTTGGGATTTGATGCGACGCATAATAGTTGGTTAAAAGCTAGCGACCTTAAATTGTGACCATCCAATTCAGTAGTATATTCATATTCAGCTGAATAACACGTATCGATAATGGATATTTTCAATAACTCTATCGATGGACGTAGAAAGAATATTATTTCACATATTCATTCGAGTAATAAAACAATTCTGTACGATGTAAAATTATTGAAGGGGCAAATAGATGGTATGAAAAGTTATATCACAAATCTCGAAGAGAAATTAAAATCGATGGAGGGTGATATACAACGCAACAATAGGTCTTTATTAAATTCCGATAACCGTGTTTCAGAACTATTTAATAACTATGCCGAAAGTAGTACAGTAATTAGTTTAACTCGAGAAGATATCGCTCGTTTAAATAATATATTAAGTGATATCAATGGAGAATTTTATGAAAATTCCCTGCCCAATCACGGATCGTATATTTCAGACTTACTTACACGTGTGAAAAATATCGAAGACAATTATGTTAGGAAGAATTAACTTTTAGTATACTCTATGACCTCGATAGATGTACCTGCATACACACATAAAAGTCGGGTTTAATACAACATGTATTTGAAAACTCATTTCAGTAGTATAATACGATTCGTATGGACAACATGTATATTGATTATGGATATTTTCAATAATTCACTGGACGGACGTAGAAAAAATACTATTTCATACATTCAATCGAGTAACAAAACGATTCTCTACGATACAAAGCTACTGCAGTCGGAGATAGGTACTCTGAAAAGCGATATAACAGATCTACAAGTAAAGATAAAATCGTTGGAAGACGATATTCGGCGAGGTACAAAATCTCTATTAGAGTCTGAAACTCGTATCAGAAAACCTTTATCAGATCTAGCGTCGTTTATTTCAGTCCTGGAAAAACGTTTGAAGACTATCGAGAATAGATATAATATTTTAGAATAAAATATCGAAAATAATGTCGGCTATCGTAGACATTCAGTGCGTTCTCGGGGCTGACAATAAATATATGATAAAAGAAATGTCTGTAGTGGACACGGAAACATGGGCGTGCCAACACTGGATTTTCAAGAATTCCAACTCTAAACAGGACAACAAGAGTCGGAAAACGAACAAATGGCTTGAACGTAATTATCATCAACTATCTCTGGAATATGGTGATGTCGAGTACGAGGAGCTCGGCCGGGTATTGAATTCACTGAAGTTCGACTGTATTTACGTGAAGGGTGAGCAGAAAAAACAACTTCTCATGGAACATATTCCACACGTTGCACTCGTCAACATCGAAGATATGGGTTGTCCTCGATTGGATCAAATATGCGGTGGTGGTGATGTGACTCTACCATGCTGTATTTTTCACATGGAATTCAACCCCAAACAATGTACATTTTACAAAGTTTTCGCCATACGCAAATGGTTTATAAATAATTCCTAAAATCCCTAATACAAACCATTGTACAACCACTCACGGAACGGCACGGCTACTCACGGAACTGCACGGCCACTCACGGAACTGTACGGCCACTCACGGAACGGCTTAGCACGGTTCGGCTTGGTATAGACACCCTCAGCCGATGCATTGTATAAATAATTCAAACATTTCTTTGTTGTATACTATATATATATATATATTTTATTATTATAATATTAATATTCAAATTTTACTAATATCATTACTACTACTACATACATTTATTATATTTAATAAACACATAATGTTGTTATATAAGAATAATATTTTTTTTGTTTATTTACATTAATACATATTCATTTACATTTGTTAAATTGTTATCATCTATAAAGTATAATTGAAAAAAATATATATATACATATTTACAGAGCATTTACAATTTTTATATTTATGTATAAAAACCCCACCACCCCAAAACAGCAAATCAGATGGAGCGAGATCAGTCTGTTAGCACCACTTCATCCAATGTATCGATTTCCCTATAAAAATTCATAAATATTATAAGTGAAATACAATAATGTATATTATATATCATTTACTTTGTTAAGTAATGTCCGTGAGCCAAGGTATGGATTTTATCTTCTAGGATAACTCTTTTATCATCAAAGTTATTAAACGTTAATTTGTTTGATTTTATTGTCATCAGTTGATGTTTGAAAGAGCGGATGGATACATTTTCTCTCTTAACATCCATCTCCTCTTCACCAAACAAACACTTTTTATGATCGTTAAACGTCATATGATTCTTTACAACATGCCTTCTAATTCCCTTGGCCCTGATCTTTTCCCTACTATCCAAAATGTAAGCATATGACTTTGCTCGCAGCGCGCAAAACTCTGTCATTACGAGCCCATCCGTTTCATCGGAAAACAGACCCGGTATTTTTTTTCTCTCCGAAATAAAACATGGATGGTCTTCCGGTAGGTTGGAAGTATCCATTCGGTTGAATAAGTTGTTATTATTCTTGAGGTCTTCGTAGAAATCATCGGTTTGGATATAATATACCAATGAATCTATAAATTATGAAAATTATTATTATTATGTATATATCGAACTAATAATAAATAATAAATAAAAATAATACCTGTATCTGTATACATGAGCTCGATTTTATCCCCATAGTGTTTTTGCATCACATTATAATGATAATCATACATCAAACTTTTGCTTATATCGAGAACCGCGAGACCTATGTACATTAAAAATCTCAATAATACCTTCATATATGTATATATATTATTAATAGGAAAATTACCAATATAAATAGGTTTGCAAAAATTGATGATCTTATTTTCCAATGTTACGGCATTTAGGTTTTCAGAATACGTAGTGCAGTGTTTAAATGTCGATTTGTTTATTAATTTCTGTAAACGTCTGTCACACGATACAAGTTTCATTTCCATACGTTGACGAACATTTTCCATGGTTTTTCCTACATGAAAATCATATGATAAATACAATAATTAAAAGAATTATAATTATTATTTTTTTTTCTACAATAACATACCGAATACAGCGTTGTTTAATAATTTAAAGAAATCCTTCTCAAATTCATTCTTTGCCTTTTTTCGCATCTCGGTATTCAAAGCAATGTACGGTGAGAGCCATGGTGATTGTTTAAATTGAACAACTCTATGCACCTATAACATAAATGTTAATAATTCTATGGTAAAAAAACAACATTTAATATAATATTCACCTTTTCAACTATGAGACCATTGTTCAAGGCTTGTTGGAGGTTGCGATAGTGAACAATATAATTTTTTTTCGGTTTAAATGTAGCCATGAGTTTCCGCACTTTTGAGCCTGGTGGTATACTGTTTTGCGGTAAAAATGGCAAGTCGTTGTGTTTATCGTGAAGTTCTTTTGGATAAGTTATGTCGACTTCATAGATCCGTCCTATGGGGGAAGTTGCGTTCAAATCAGCTAATCCGTTAAGAGACGGTTTAACCCACTTGAAGCCCCCGTAGGGCATGTACTGCGACATTGCCCAACCATAAAGATTATTACCTAGGGTTTTAAAAGTATAAAATTAGCTTTATAATGATAATAATAATGTATAGATTAACTTACAATCCTGATAAACAAGCCAGGATTTTGGGTCTGCTGGGTTATAATCAGGTGTTCTTTCATTGTTAGGTTTTGCATACCGCATGCTGGCCTGTGTAAGTCCTCCTCGAATACCTATAAAAGTGTTATCGTATTATGTATTATCGTTGGAATAAAAATAATTTCCAATATACTAACCATTTTCAATCATTAATAGCATTTCATAATCCGACAGTAATTCCAGTTTTATTGCGGTGTATTTCAACATTGCATCGAAAGAAAAAGCTGGTGCTGTAAAATAGTATGCTGGATCCAAATTGTACGTGTTCAAACATAAATCCCGGAAATTTTCGAATACATCCGCCAGAAGCAAGACGTCAATTTTCAGGTATAGATCTGAATACTCGCCCAACGTTTGACAATTGAAATGACTCCATACGTCCTCCGCAAACCGATATTCAGTATCTTTTATGTGTTCTACTGTTAAGGTACTATAAAAGTCCTCTATTGCAGGTAAAGTTGTTTGTTCAAGCTTAGCCCAACCATCAGTGAAGTCATAAGGATATACACCCTTACGGGTGACAAGCGGTAGATCATTAATGGAAAAATGTTTTGCGGTTATGCGGAATTTTTCCAAGTTTGGTGTTATTAGATTGGTGGCGAGAGTTGATAAGCTTGTGGCCATAAATCTAAATGTATCCACGAATCTGATCGTAAAATCATTACTTATGTATTTTGAAAAAGTAACAAATTTTTCCTCGCTGTTTGGAATTACTTTTATTCTATGCGAATCGTAACCTAGTTCTGTTACTATAAAATGTGCATCGTAATTAGAAAGATTATGAAGGAAAACTGGTACGTATTTCGGTTGTTTAAGACTTAAATTACATCTACTGCATAAAGTCTGTCTAAACTTCCCGGTCAGGTGGTCATGATCTCGAATACGGGTGTAGTTATTAACATCGCATTTGCATAAATTGCATTTAAAACAAGATGCGTGTCTAGTCGTATCTTCATCAGTCATGGTTAAGGGTATGTTCGTCGCTAACAATTTTTCAATTTTTTCACACACATCAACAACACTCTCCATGAAATGTTTTGCGACGTCTTGCTTGTCCTCGCTACCACGGTAAATTACGGGTTCGGTTGGTATATTGAATTGTTTTAGCAGCTCTGATGGTACGTTTTCAGCCACCTTAACTATAAATCCATAACTCATAGGATTATGTTTTTGCATGATTGTTGTATTATCACCCTTTTCCTCATCAGTCTTTACAAGTAGAGCCTCGAAATCGGCATATATAACAATAGGATGTCTTTGTGCGTTTTGCCATGCTTTAAATTCAAGAACTGCTCCCTCTTCAGGCATTTTCGGTAGTATGGGTTTATGCGGGCCGCATATTAATCTGTGGTGTTCTAGCGCTGCCTGTCCACTTAATTTATGCTTTAAATTCTGTTTGTCAAATGATGTAAAACATCGTTTACAGAATATTGCTTGATTTGCATGACGAGTTTTTTGTGAGCGAAGCAGTCTTGAAAAGTTTGAGATATATGTATAATGACTGTTATCTCCATCTGTTACCAACAGTAAATCAAAATGATCTTGTTTTTCATCATCAACCACTTTCAGAGGAAATACACAGTGCACGGGATGTTTCAATGGTGGTTGAAGTTTTTTCTCGAGCCCATAAACATTCACAGAAACGTTTGGATTGTTTTTTTCAAATTTGGAAATATCCGACAGTGGTGTTGGAAATGAAATACCATTGAAAATGTATTTATCCTCATGCTCGGTATAGTTTTCGTTGACACGAAATTTGTTTTCTCCTGCAACGTGTTTTGCTAATATAGCCCATTTAAAACACTGTTGATCCGTATTTTTAGGATTTATTATGGCTCGTTTATCTATGATAGATTTGGGTAATTGAATATATGACGAACCAGACATTGGTGTATACTTATAAACGGCTAGTAGTAAACCGTCGATGGATTGTAATGTAAACCCACTACCGCGAGAAACATAAGCGTCTTCCTCAGCTAATAATTTCATAAAAGATTCTTCAACTATCGTTTCGATTTTGGTATCCAAAATTTAATTGAATTGTTTCTATTTCTTAAATTATTCAAATTATGTTTTTATCCTATGTTTCTTTTTATTTAGATTCTGATGACAATGATATTATGGCTAAACCAATAGATAAAAGACAAAATCAAGAAAAACATGGTTAGTATATCATAATAGTATGATAAAAACAATTATGTTCTTAAATTATTCAAATACCTATCCATTGTTTCTTTTTATTCTAGATTCTGATGACAATGAAATTATGGCTAAATCAGTACATAAAAGAAAATATGAAGAAAAACATGGTTCGTATATCATAATATTATATTATGATAAAAAAATAATGATATTCTAAAATTATTCAAATGTTTATATCCTATGTTTCTTTTTATTTAGATTTCGATGACAATGAAATTATGGCTAAACCAGTAGATAAAAGAAAAAATCAAGAAAAACATGGTTAGTATATATCATAATAGTATGATAAAAACAATTATAATAATGTTCTTAAATTATTCAAATTTTGTTTTTATCCTATGCTACATTTTATTTAGATTCTGATGACAATGAAATTATGGCTAAAACAGTAGATAAAAGAAAATATGAAAAAAAACAAGGTTAGTACCTATTATCATAATAATATTTACAAAAAAAATTATAATTTTTTCGATCCCTAATATATGTGATACTTTTTGCCTAAAAATAATTAATAATAGTGAATTATTTTAATAAAGTATATTGATTATCCTTATTCCTTAGAAACAAAGAAAACAAAAATTGCTAAAAATAATTCAGAAGAATTTGATGAACCTGGTGAAAATGATAGTAAGAACATTTTTTTTTTCTTTATCAGAGAAATCTTAAGCATGATCAAACATTTTTAAATACCTACATATACAATTTATTATTAATCAATACATTTGTATAATTCAAATAATCAACATTTTAAGTTTCAGATTTTAAGTCTGGCAGTAAAATGGCATCTGAACATAAATGGAAAAATCTGAAATATAACCAAGAGGTTTCCCAGGGTATCAATAAGGTTGATAAATTTAAAAATCCTGGATGGTCACCTTCGCCAAATAAAATACAATGTGTACTTTCTCCAAAGAATAGGGGGAAATGGTCACCTTTTAAAAAGAATTCTGGTATTATAATAATTTATTCGTTGTATAAATTGTTTTGCAACTTTGTGATAAATAATTAATAATTTTTAGATCAACTAGTACTAAAGTATGCAACTACTCAAAACAGTTCAAAAATAAATACTCCTGACAATGATTGTAAATATTATAATAATTTTTCAAATCTATATTGTGGATCATTTAAAATAATATTATTTATATTTTACAGCTGCTGAAAATTTAACTTTTAAAAGAAAGCTTTCTTATGCAAGTAGTTCAAAATCAAACAGTTTATTGTTAATGGACAATATTTCTAATAATTCTGTGGGACAAAAACCAAGATCTACTCCTTCAGTTGGTGATGAATGTACTGGTAAGAATAACTATATTAATCCGTTTAAAGATGTTGATAATAGTATTTACCTACAGTGTTTCTAAACTTTTAGATAGTGAATTCAAAAAACAGATTTTACGCCATATAATGTACTTTAAAGTCGAACTAAAACATATACTATCCATTCAAAATGAAAACTCGGAAAGATTGCTCTCAATTGAAAATCTATTAGAAGGAAAAACCAAAAATCATATGACCAACTTTAAGACTAATAATATGACAGAAAATTTCCCTTTACCAATAGACAGTGAAGTAGACTTGAGTATATTTGAGGACAAAACTTTAGGAGATTTGGAGTTTAAAAATAATTTGGTAAATAAAAACACATACCTACTCAACTATTATTACTATTAATACAAATGTTATATTTTTTATATTGTAATTATTTGTCAATGTAATTTCAGATACATGAGTTATCTTGCGTCGGAGGGAAAAATTTGAAAGCTGCTGTCAAAAGGATAATGTCTAAACTATTCACCAATAGTTTGCTTTCACAATATTCATTTTCTGGGAAGAAGGGAAAAAAGAAGTTTTGTGATTTATTTATTCTTCCCATCATTTTAAGTAAGTGTTGAAATTGTATATTAGGTACCCACTTAAAATATTTTGTTTTAATTATTGAAACAATTTATTAAGATAACCAGCTAATAATACACCAATTTTCTTATTTTGTTGTTATTCAATAACTATTTACCATAGATACCTACTTGAAATTTACACCATATATTTATTTAATAATTTTATACTCTATAACATTTTCAAAATATTTGACTCTAAGTTGTTTATCAGACATTTTAAATTTTTTGGTTTTTTTTTTTATAAATGTACATTCAATTTTATTCGTTTGTTCTAAACCTAAATGCTTGAATATTTAATTCAAGGTTGAAGGCTTTGAAGCACATTTTGCACACATTGTAACAATACCAGTTTAAAAGTATTAAAAGTACATGGTCAAGATTTTTTTTTAAATATATTTGTTGATTGTTATTTTTACAATTAATCTGGCCACTGGATATTCAGTGGTTATACGATTATAGTTTGCACATCTTTTTTTCTCTACATGACGACCATAACGTAATCTTACCTATAGCCCTATATTCTTTATACTTTTACCAATGCAACTTTTAACTTTAAATGTAACTTTTGTTTCGTTACTCAACATAAAAGTATCTAGTAACTTGTAACTAGTTACATAGTTTTAATAGTATCTTGCCCAACCCTGGTTAGCTGGTAAGCTTATATATGTATTTAGAGCTATAATGACTATAAAACCATTTTAATTTTTAGATTTGTGTACATAATATAATATACTGGTTAGTTCATTAAATGATTTAAACTCTTAGAGATTTTTCAAATCTACAATATATTATTATTATTCATTTTAATTTCAAATATTTTTATATTTGGAATTTGTATTAAATGTATTGATTAAATGTTAATTATTAGAGATGTAAATAATAATTTTTAAAAAAAATCTGTCTACTAAATTTAATATATTTTCATATTATAAATTAGAACTTTTATTTCTATCATATTACTTATTGCTTGTACCTATACTAAATTATTTATTTACATCCGATACATTTTAAATTCTGAGAAAAAGGTATGATAAGCTATTAGTTATACAATAATATTAAAATTTTTATTTTTTTATTAACACATTTTCATCTCAATTATTAATGCTCCAATTTTAATACCAGCTGTGGCTGGTCACTAATGTATTTTATTAAAAATTGTTGGATAAACCTAAAAAGTGTTACAGTTAGCCTATATTTTATAATAATTTACCATGTAATTATTGTAATTACTACTTATAGTGATAAATTGTAACTGAACATATTTTGTAAAATTGGAAATGTATTTTTTGTTTTAGAATCCATAAAAAAACAACTCAAATTCAAGAATACTAGTGATCACGAGATTGAAGAACCAATAAAAATATATTTAGCACAAGCGCCATTTGCTGATAAATATAAAAAATAATAATAATTTTATGTTTTATTATCCTTTAAATTATCTGACACTATAATTTGTTTTAATTTTCCTATAATATACGTATATATGTTGTATGATGTGTTTGTGTATTTTTATATTACCATGTAAAATGTACATACCTAGCTGCATAATATAATATTAGGTATGACTTAAAATTTAATATTAACATTAGGTACAATAATAATGTAATAATAATTATATTTATTTTCCAAGAAATCACAAGTTTCAGTAAGTTAATATTATATTATACTCTATATAGTATAATTAAATGGCTCATCTAACCACTGAGGATAATCTTTTATCGGTGATGAAGATGGAGTAGGTACTATTAAAAGATACAATATAATCATAGTATAATATTATATATCAATACAATTGTATTATTTATTTGTAAATAATATATTAAATATTACTTTGATATACATATTTAATTATCATTATCCAATGATGATTAATTCATAAAAACTGTGGTAAGGGAAATATTTAAGAATATGAAATAATTAATATTAATTATGATTGGGGCATGATATTTATTAAATAATTTAAAAAAATCGTGAAATAAATATATAATTTTGGTTCATTCATTGTTTATATAATCATGGTGTAATATTTAAAAATGTAACCTCAATCAATAACCAATGTTCTACAATTATTATTATTTTTATATATTTAAAAATTAATCATGGTTCATTATTACGTAAATGTTTATTTGTTACTTGGGTTACTACCTGAACATCTACATTTATAACATCCAATTTATCTTTCTGTTCTATCAAATCCATATTATTTTCTTATAAATACTCTAGAATTCTCTAATTTATAATCAGTTATCGATGACGCGTTCAACTCGCAAGTGTAAGTCAGTCAAGACTGGTAAAGGATTTGTAAACTCCCTTATAAATAGTCTCCCGTTCGAAGCCCATGTTTCAGGATATCAGTATTGTGGTCCTGGCACGAAATTAAAAAAGAGGCTTTTAATTGCTAATTTAAATTTATTTTTATTATGTATTTGTTTAATGTCTGTAGGAAGTTGGTTAAACAATTTAATACCTTTATTTATATAGTAATTTTTCATTAATGTGGTATTTTGTTTAATTAATCTTAAATTGCCTTTATCTTCTCTTGTTGTTTTATATATATTATTATATTCGTAATCAGTTTTATTAGTAAACACTTTAATGATTGATAATTGTTCATATAATTGTTCTAAAGTACATATTTTCAATTTAACAAATAAATCGTTAGTATTAATGTTTTTATTAATATAATAATTTTTCATTAGGACTCTTATTAGCATTCTTTGAGTTATCATTAATGGTTCTAGTACATTATTATAAGCTGATCCCCATACAATCAGACCATACATTAATATGGATTGGACTAACGCGAAGTATATCATTTTAAGTCCGGGAGTATCAAGTACATTTCGTAATTCCTTAAAAATAAAAAAACATTTCCTTATACGGTTTATAACTGATTCAACTTGTGGTTTCCATTTTAGATGCTTATCAAATATTACACCTAAATATTTGGCTGAAGCAACTCTAGATAAATATCTACAATTTAGGTTACATATGTTAGTTTTATTACTTATTTTACAGTTATTGTTATGTAATTTAATAGTAATTTGTTCGGGTTTGTTATAACTGGACAAGGCAAAGGGAATAAATACTGATTTTTTTTTAGCATTTAACTATTTTTGGCGTACCAATTATTAACCCGTGCTAGTCCTGCGTTTGCTTTGTTTTCCACTTCCGACCAAGTTTCCCCCTCGAAAAATAAAACCGTATCATCTGCAAATACTAGTATATTGCCATTTATATCTATATTTAATAAATCGTTTACATAAATATTAAATAGTAACGGACCTAACACTGTCCCTTGCTGTATACCATATTTTACTGTACACGGGTCACTTGTTTCACCGTTAATTCTTGTTGTTTGAGATCTATTTGAAAGATATGATTTAAACCACAACCATAATATATCGTTACCTAATACTGTTTTCAACTTTTTTAGAAGTAAGTTGTGCTCTATTGAATCAAAAGCTTTAGCTATGTCTAAAAATATACCTAAACATCTTTTACCTTTGTCTAAAGATTCATAGATTAACTTCGAAAAATAAGAAATCGCTTCTTGGCAACCCATGTTGTCCCTAAATCCAAATTGTTTATCACTTATAGTTTTGTTATTAAAGGTGAACCAATTTAGTTGTATCTTAGCACATTTTTCAATAACTTTAGCTATGGAAGAAATTAAAGAAATTGGTCTATAATTATATAATTCTCTTTCATCACCTGCTTTATATATAGGGCATATAACAGCTTTTTTATATATGGTTGGGAATATACCTTTTTCAAAACTTAAATTAATTAAATGAGCAAGCGGCTTTACAATATAGTTTGAAATTTGTAATAGTAAGTTTGACGAGATGGAATCAAATCCCGGTGATGTACCTTGTTTTAGTGTATTCATTATTAGCGATAACTCATCATGCGTACATTTGGTATATTTTAAACTATTTTCTGTTATATTTTCATTATTATTTTTTTGGTATTTTCTTACTTCTTTTTTCATTGTACTATCATTCTGAATTTGATTTGCTATTTTTTCTCCTACAGTTATAAAATAATTATTAAATATATTGGCACATTTGTGTGTATCTATATTGATATCCAACAAATCATTTTCATGAATTATTTGTGTAATTCGTTTTTTATATTTAACATTTCTCTTAGTTATTTCGTTAATTACTTTCCAAAGATTTTTAGTATTATTACTATCCCTAATTCTTTTTCTATAGTACTCATTTTTTGCATATCTAATTAAAGTACACAGTTTGTTTTTGTATTTTTTGTAATAGTTTAATAAATGCATATCATTAGGTCTTTTTATTGTAATTTTACCTATTTTGTCCCTTTTCCTGATTGATATAATTAATCCAGTTGTTATCAAAGGCTTAATTTTCCTTTTACTCGATACGATGTTGTTTTTTTTTTGATCCGTCGCTTGGGTTTTATAATTATTTAATATATTATGGAACATATTTGCACAGGAATCAACTTCTGTTTCGTTGTATATAGTCTCCCACTTCTCTTTCATTAAAAATGATTTTAATAGTTTAATATTTATAAATGATTTTATATTAGTAATCTCTTCCTTATTTTTAATATTTTCAGTGTCTATTAATATGGTACTATAATGGTCCGTAATATAAGATTCTAATATAAAAGGTTTTACTTTATCAGTACCATTAATTTTTACGAATATATGATCAATCGTTGAACGACTGTTATTAAGAATTCTAGTATAATCATTTATACAACTAATAAATCCTAATTGAGCCATAAGGTTTAGATACTCAACTTTAGATTCATCATTACTATTTTGTGCGATATTTATGTTAATGTCTCCTATTATGATTACTCTTTTTGTTTTAATTTTATTAACTAATTCACTTAGTTGAGTTTTAAAGTTATTGAAAATATTATTATGTCCTCTATATATAGCGATTATTTCACGAGCCGATTCACGAACACATAAACCTAAATTTAAACAATTACAATTATCCATGAAAATTTCACTAACCTTAACTATTTTATGTTTATTACTAACAAATGCTACAATTCTACTATTTTGGTTAAAATTATTTTCCTTAGTTATATAAGATGTAAAGCCATGAATCTCAAAATTAATAACACAATTATTTAGCCAACATTCAGTTAGTACTATACAGTCAATAAGATTTAAGTTGTTATCTAACATAACTAGAAATTGATCAAAATTGTTTGTAATTGATCTAATATTTAAATGGAATATAATAAAAACATTTTTATTATCAATATATAATCCTAAATCATTAATATCAGTTAAAATATTTGTTTTAAGGTCATATACTTTATCTAACTCATCTATAATATCATGCATGAACAATAATTAATCTACTTAAAAACTAATATCGCAATATCTAATTTATGTTATTTTATTTAAATCATTTTCGTCGTTGATCCTTATGACTTTGGTGTTATCATCTTTCCGTATTAATATTTCAGTTCCACCCCACATAACACAACTCATCCATTGGATATATATCAGACATCCCAAATATCCATTTTATGTCCAGTACATTTGTGACATTATGTAGATATCTATTAGATATTCATAGAAAGTAACTGGTAGATAAGCCACAGTGGATTTTTATGGATGTCCTTCAGACATTGATATTTTGTAATTAGTGGACTTCCCATTATAGTTGGTAATATACGTTTATTAGATATCCAAAAAAGTTTAAAACATGCACATCAATATAATATAAATACAAAAAGCTTTTATTTTTATAATTCAAACACTATATTCTTATATAATATGTAGTAATGTTATAAAGTAAAATTTAATGTGGGTACCTACATATAATATATATATAATAAGAATAACACACATAAGACATAATAATAATTTTAATCGTTATCATTTTTAGGTTTCTTATAATAAGTCGTATTTTCTTGAAATACATTAATTTGATTGAGGAAAATTTGGTTCTAAGAAATGTTCAGTAACAATTATTCATAAGGTTAACCATTTAAATTATATAAATAAAAAACAATAAATTCCTTATGCTTTATATGTTAAAACGATGATGAAAATATTGTCATATTAATATTCGATATTCTGGAGTTCTGACGGATGTGATAATTCCGGACTATATTTTTAAATTGTTTTGCTCCGACCGGCCGTGTTCGCCGTTGCCGTTTGGCGAGGTACCTATTATCTTGTCTACGGTTAAACTGATTAGAGTGTTAATGTGTTATACTCTCCATTCATTTACTTAAGACCACGAATTAAAATATACTTACTTAAATATATTAATTATATTTATTAACTATATTTTAATTCGTGTTTAAGACGATGGTTTAGTTGACCCTCTTTCGCGCATGCTGTCGGAACCAGTGTTGCCAGCTAAACATTTTTCAAATCCCACGACGAGTACTACAAATTACCACATTTTATTATAATTTCCCACATAAAAAATTTGGCGCTCGCTAACGCTCGCTCAGTACCTAACGCCTAACGCCAAATTATTTATTCATATTTTTATTCTAGATTACCATTTTATCAATAAAAGACATAATCAAATAACATCAATGTCAATATTTTATAATATTCATAGTTATTAATTATTTGCTCTTCAAATACTAACTATTCAACTATCTGCCTATAGATACTAAATAAAAGTTAGATACTTCCCTTTTCCATTAATATTTTTTCGTATAAATCATTTTATTTTTATAATCAAGAATGTCAATACATAATCCAACAAATAACAAATGCCAACAAATAAAAATTAATTCTTTTTAAAAACTAACTCATAACAGTATTACACATTATATAGTAATAAATGGTAATAATAATATCTAATTAATAAATATTTAAAAAAAAAACTAAATTAGAAAGCAGTATTAAATAATTTATAAGTATAAATTGTGTGTGTTATGTAGAGCAATGTGGTCTTTATTAACCTTAAAGTTCATACAAGTTTGATTTTTATCCTGGAATGATGAGCGAATTATTGAAATTGAATTTAATGTATCATTTCCAATTCGATTCCTTTTTTTTGTCTTCACATCGTTAACAATAGAAAAAATTCGTTCTGCTTCCGCATTGGAATGAGGCAAAGTTAATACTAATCTTGCTAATGTACATATATTTGGGAACTTAGGGGAATCGTTCACAAAATTCTTCAATACTGAAATTTCTTTCCACATTTGAGCATTGTCAACCACACCAAGGTTTTTTAAATGTATAGTTTGAGAATTATTCAATGAGGAGGGAAGTTGTCTCCATTCATTTATAAGCTCAAATTTGTCAAAATAATTACCAAATTGCTCGCTAAGTAGAGGCAAATTATCAAAACCGGCACGGTTGTTTGCATCTAATGCAATTTCAGGATCTAAAAATTTGAATTCTTTAAACAAATTATTACTAATAGGTAGTCGTTTTATAATTTCTTCTGCTACTGTAATATAAAATTTTTGGCATTTTTCTTTAAATACATTAATATTATCAATGGGCTGTAAATTTAATAGTGATTGACATTCAGCACCTAAGAATACTTCTTCGACAGGCAATAAATTTGAAATGTGAAAATTTAAGCAGCTAATATTATCCAATAATGATGGTTTCACAAAGTTTTGACATATAATTTTCATTAAATTTAATGACTGGTCAAAAAGTTTGTGAATCATAATTTCTCTACTTTGAAAAAGAGCATTGAATGTATTTAGATAATTTAAAGCATATTTTAAAAATAAAAAATAGCATTTAGTGTATGGATTTAAAAGCTCATCTAATATTGTTTGCGCAGATTTTAATTTGTCCTCGAACAGAGCAATTCTAAAGTACTCAATGAGACTTGGCCAACATTCTAATACCCTGACTACACATTGGTGAAGTGCTAACCAACGAGTTTCGGCAAGCTTCAAAATTGTTTTACGCTGGTTATCAAAAAATTCTTGAATTTCAACTAATTGCGCACAACGCTTTGCGCTCCCAGATACATATGATGAAATTGAACGAATTAACTGTTCAACCGTTCTGGGAAGATTTAAACAAGCTTTTGACGCTACTAGTGCTGAAGAATGGCAGATGCATTGCATTTTTATTACTTTTGGTGAATCTTCTACCATGCAAGTCATAAAAGAATTGTGTATTCCAACCATTACCGCAGCACCATCACAAGCTACTCCGACAATATTGTTCAAAGGAATATTTTTTTTTAAAAGACACTCTTTGAAATGGCCATATATGCTTTTGGCTGAACAATTTATAGCATTGACTGGTACAAGTTCCAAAAGTTTTGTGTGTACCATACCACTGTTAGGATGTACAAATCTAACCAATAAACATAAAAATTTTTGGCATGTCAAGTCTGTACTCTCATCAACCAATACAGAGAATGGATTGTTTTTTATTATCTCAACTGTTTCATAAATTTCAACTGGTGCAATAATATTTTTAATGACACTAGTTACTTTGGTACGATGAAGATTTACACCTTTACAAATTTTTGAATCGTGGAAAATCTCTTTTAGTAAAGGAGTTAGATGGTCAATGGTGTGTAGAGCAACATTGTGTTCTGCTAAAAATGCTGCTAATTTGATTTCAGAGATTTTAATATTATTTTCTAAAATTTCATTTTCCTTACTTTTAGTGAATGACGATAACAGGGATTTTGATCCACGTAAACTTTTGACATTTGTTGAATGTTTAATACTGTTTGCATGTTTCTCAATCTCGCTTTTGCCACACATGATTTCAACATTACATGCAATACACTTGCATTTGGTTGGTTCAGATTTTACTTCTCTTAACCATAATTTATATTTCTCATCTGATAACCTCTGTTGTTGAAATTGTTTTTTTCTGTATTCTCTATGACATTCTTCTTTTGAGAGTTCATTTCTCATTGCTCGTTTTTTTTTTGGTGTACTACATCGGTCTTTAGGGTCATCTGGATCAGAATAATCCATAGTAATGTCTTACACAAACGAATAACGATTACTAAAAGCAATAAGCATCTGAGCATCACTTAAAACCATTGTGCCATTGTGGTGACTGGTGAGTTACATAATTATTTGTAAACTTGATACTGATAAGTGATAACTGATTAGTGATGACCATTTTGCACGTGATCTTTTGTGATTACCAATTACTGATAAATGATAATATTGAGTACCTAAATAATTATTGTATTTAATATTTTAATATAATATATTATTATATTTTTTTTTTTAATTTTCACAATTGTTTAAATTCCCACATATGGGTGATTTATTTAAAAATTTCCCTTTGTCCCTTTTACAAAATTTTATGATAGAATTTACCCGCGCCGTGGGAATTTCCCACACACCTGGCAACACTGGTCGGAACATTCAGACCCCTCGAGTAGGCGACCGGCGGTCTGTGATTGGTCAGCGGTGTTCGGCGATCGGCAGTGCTCGTCGTAGGCAGCTTACTACTGGCGACGATCACCACTAGCGCTCCAAAGACGGACCGGCCTGTGTGGCCGCGACCAGTTTTCGTATGACTAGTGGGTCAATTTAAACAGAATACTGAATAAGAGTTTAGAGTGTTTAGACTACGTCGTTCCTTTCCTTTGTCTTCTGTTCAGAATCTTTTCGAGTCAAGGCGCTGCAGTATTGCCCCGTAGTGGTATTATTTGTTCATCGCGGCCATCTTAACTGTAAGTACCTTTACAAAAGTACGATACATTTAAAGCCGCGTCCACGCCAAAAAACACTTTGTCAGCAACAATTTTTTCCGACATTGTCGTCGACAAATATTTATGTTTTATGAGCGGAAATCGGAAACATTGTCGACTACCATGGCAAAAACACGTGTCTAAGACAAATGTTTCTTTGGTCTGGATGCGATTTAATGTATTCAGGATATATTAAGTGCAAGTTATTATAGTTATATTATCTTTATTCATATACCTAACATCTACGAGATGTCAAATAGTTATGGCCTACGCATTTAACTTTATACACAAATATTAAAGTTTAAAGGTAGGTAGGTAAAGCAACTTTGATATTTTTTTTTAATAAGAACTAAATTTTTTGTCAAATAGGTATGCATTTTTCCCAATCCCATCTTATTAAACATTAGCTTTAGTGATTTTATTATTTGTTTTAATTTATTAAAGGACATAAGTCCAAATTCATTAACTAATTACATAGGTATTATGATAGCAATGATGGTACTTCTTTAAAATTCCAATTATTATGAATATATATAGCAATAACGACAAAAAAAACTAAAACAGTTAAACTATACATTTACAATGAACAATTAACATTATTAATTAATTTTACATGATATAAAATAAGTGAAAGAAAAAACACAAAATATTCAAATAGTATAACTAACAATTAAATAATTGATCATTAGAAAATGTATTACTAGCAGACTGCTGTTTTATTTTAATAGCAGAACATGTTAAATATTTTTTAGAAGATGGTGGCATGTATAAGAGGTTTTTGTATTATAATAATTATAACAATTATTGTTTATTTTAATGTTTATTATACTCAAAAGAAAGGAATCATCAATTTCATTTTTTAAAAGTTTTTCCAGAAACACGGTATAGAAATTAATCTTTTACCTTTTAAAAAAAATTAATAATTGGCGAATACTTACTCTCGTAACCAGAAAGAGGTTGTATAATAATCTTACATTTATATAGTATATAGCGAAATACTTTGTTTTGAATAAATTCAATATGGTTGTTGTGACCTAGACTATTGGTTTCTCAAATCTGACAAGCATAGGTACTCCAGATGTGGTCTAATTAGAGAGGAATAGAGGCATTTCTATGTGATTGGGTCTTTAAATTTGAAACAGTTCCGTTTAATTGTACCAAAACCTAGGAGAGCTTTTTTAGAGATTTCTTATGTAGATTAAATAAAAGTATTGAATCGAAAATGATACCAATTTTATCTGAAAAGCTTGAACTAAATTACAGTTTAATGTTAGATTATGTTTTTTAGAGAAAGAAATGGTTTTATATTTATTAATGTTGACTGTTGAGTGTCATTCCGTTAGAATTGCACCAATCATAAATATTATTTATATCGATTTGTAATAATTCTGCATATTAATTAATTCGAAAATGTTTGTATCTTCAGCAAAAAGCAAAATATTAGAATAATTTAAGGCAAATACAATATCATTAATGATCATTAATTAATAATTTAATTAATTAGTTTTTACTACAGTTTAAATACTTATGTACCAATAAACATGATTTTAACTTGGAGAATTATTATTAAAATTAACCTACATTTACATTTATTCTCTAGGTATATTTCATATTTTATCTTATATTATACTTATGCGTACTATATAAATTGATAATAATGCATAAAGATACTCACTTTTCCAATTATAATTTAATATTTTCTTAGTGTAATTAATTAAACTACTTTTGAAACTTTGAAATTATAGTGTCATTTCCTTATATCAGTTTTAAGTTTATGTTTATATTATTTTTAATTTATGCCTTATGGTCGTAGATTGCAAGGACCTAGCAGTTAAAAAAAATGATTAATTTATTTACAACATTTATAAATATGTATTTAAATAAATCTGTATTAATATATTATTTGTTTTATATAATTGTATAATTAGTAAAGAGTCCCAATTAATATGTCCGAAAAACGCAAAACCAACCAACAAGATCTGTCTGCCAATGTCTCTCAAAGAACTTTACGACGTAGAATAGCTACTGAATTAGAAAACATGCTCAATATTTCTGATCAAGATTTAGTTTCAAATTGTGATATATATTGTACATTGCAATCTGATGCGTCTGTTATGAATAAAGTTATACAAGGCAGTAATAATAACCAAAACAAAAATATTTCTACTGTCGACAATTTATATATGAATGAATCCATTAGTAATTCAAATGAATTCAATACATTTGATTTAAAACAATCAAGTCAAAGTAGTTCAACAGAAAATGATGAATATGATCGTAATATCTTAAATGAAAATGCCAACATAAATATTAATACTTCAAATAAAGATCAGGACTTTGTAGAAAAACTGAAGCATTGGGCTGTTGAATATAAAATTAAACAAAATGCTTTGGATGCTCTTCTAGGCATACTACGAAAGGAAACAATTGGGGAAAATCTTCCAAAAGTTTCTAGGACATTTTTAAAGACTCCAAGAAATACCTTAATACAGATTGTTAGTCCAGATCAATATTGTCATTTTGGTTTGAAAATTGGACTCGAAAAAGTGTTGAATAGATTACAAAATGATGATTTACTCAACAGTTTAAACTTTAAGATTAGCCTTAAAATATCAACAGATGGATTGCCCTTGTCAGAAAGTAGTACTAGTCAATTATGGCCTATACTGGGTTGTATTATTCAAACATCACATGTATTTGTAATTGGAATCTATCATGGTCTTAGTAAACCAAATGATGCTAATACATTTTTACAATACTTTGTTGATGAAATGACTGATTTAACTAATAATGGTATTTACTTTAACAATATTTATTACAAAGTGAATATACATTGTATTATTTGTGACGCACCTGCGAAGTCATTTATCACCAAAACAAAAGGACATACTGGATATAATAGTTGTTCTAAATGTTGTCAAGAAGGAGAATTTTTATACAATCGTATATGTTTCCCTGAAGTAAGAAATAATATTTTAAAAACTGATGATGGATTCTCAAAACAAGAATATGATGATTATCATCAAGGTATATCTATTCTTTTAAGTATTCCCAACTTTAAACCAGTCTCACAAATTCCATTTGACTATATGCACTTGGTTTGTATTGGTGTATTTAAAAAAGTTATGAGCATGTGGGTTAGTGGAAAACCAGAATGCCAAATAGTACGTTTAAAGCATTGTAAAATTGTTGCCTTAAACAACAGTTTAAAAAATATGAGAAGTTATATCACAAATGATTTTGCTCGACGTCCTCAAGATATTGTTAACCTGGGAAAATGGAAAGCTACAGAACTTCGGCAAATGTTGTTATATACCTGTCCTGTAGCTTTGTTTGGGGTTGTACATCCTCGTGTATATGAACATGTCTTAACATTACATGTATCTATGCGAATTTTGTGTTCTCAAAAACTACTAGATTTACATTCTGACTATGCAAAATTATTATTAGAACATTTTGTTGAAACTTTTATTATTTTATATGGAAAACATTATGTGTCCCATAACGTCCATGGACTACTACATTTGGTAGAAGATGCAAAACTCTTAGGTCCTTTAGACAATTTTAGTGCGTTTGAATTTGAAAATTGTCTTAGGTTAATTAAAAGACAATTGAGGAAATCTGCTCATCCATTACAACAGCTCTATCGAAGATACAGTGAAGAATCCTTAAATATTTTAAATGTTTCTGTTAAAAGTACTATGTTTAATAAAAAACACGTTAATGGTATTGTTTTAAGCACTACTGACACTGATCAACAATATAAAAAAGCAAAAATAAATAATTCTATAATTACAATTACTAATCCAGATAATTATTGCATGATTAAAGAAAGTAATATTGTTGTAACTATTTGTAATATTGTGTATGACAAAACTATGAAATATATGGTGTAATGGGATTACGCAATACCATATATTTTGCTCATAATAACAACCAGGAATGCGACCACACCCAAAAGTGTTTTCGACTACGAATACCACTTTCATAGCCGTGAGGTCCATATCAAGGACGACTGTACTCACTTTCAAAGGACGCCGCCACCATATATATAGGGGACAGCGAGACAGCCTGAGTAGATGTATCCAGAGACGAGAACACCACACGACTCGCTTAGCCGCCCAGCCATCACACACGACTTACACGGAGATTATCAACTTCGGAACGAACCACAAATTCACTACAATCAACACTATTATTCTGCTTGTTTTGTCTGGTTTAATATAATACATTTGATTACCATTCTAATTGACTATTATTATTTATCAAGTACACCAGCTTTTGGATCCCTGAAGGGCCGCATGTAACACTGGCGCAGTCGAAGGTAGGATTCCACAAAGGGAGGCAACCATCAAAGGCTACTGTCAACAACGAAGAATTGATCACTCTTCAGCGAAGACAACTCCAGGAGGAACCAACAAAAAACAAATAAGTCACATTGCAGTACCAACAAATCCATTAGCAGCATCATCAACGGCAACATGTCATCGTCAGCCATGAACGCAGCATTATTGTGAGTGAATAGTTATTTAAATTTGTTACATAGACGTATGCAACATAATTAAGACATATTAAGATAAATCTAGGTAGTTGATTATAAGTGTAATGGTGTAAACCGTTTTAAATTTTATTGAGGGCATATTTTATTGATTATTATTGAATTATTGAGGGCATATTGATTATTTGAAGTTTTATTATTGAGGGCATATTTTTATTGAAGTTATTATTGATTATTATTGAAGTTTATTGATTATTGAGGGCATTTTTATTATTGAAGTATTATTGAAGTTTATTGAATTTATTAAAGGGCATATTATTGAAGTTATTATTGTATTTATAGGGCATTATTGAATTTTATTGAGTATTATTATGATTATTAACGTATTAAATAGGTGGTTAAGTTAATTTATGGACAAAGAAGATACATCTCCCTTGAACGTAGCTAATTCATTGTATGACACTAGTGTAGTAGAAGAAGCCCAGTTAGAAGCCCAGTTATTAGCCCAGAGAGAAGCCCAAGCCCAGTTTGAAGCCCAGCAGAAAGCCCAGTTAAATATTATAGTAGATACCCAGTTAGGAGATAGCACAAGTAAAACCCCAAGTCCACAATTAGGAGTAGTCACACGTAGCAAAGTCACAGAAAGTTTTGAACATCAGTCGTTAGATTTTATATCTAAATCACGCAATAAAAAAATGGCAGTAACCATAAAATTAGAAGACGCTTTTAAATTAATTCCAGTATGCACAGGGATAGACGATATTTACCAATTCATAAATGCATGTGATATGGCAGTAGGTTTAGTCGACGCAACTAGCGCACCAATATTAGTAAAATATATCACTACGCGATTAACGGGTAGAGCACTAGAAATGATTAAATATAAAAACGTAACAAAATGGCAATTTATAAAAGCATATTTAACAGACGCATTCGAGGTAACAACCAATGCATCGTCGTTACAACTTCAATTAAATTCGATTAGAATGAATCACAATGAGGATGTGAACGATTATTGCCATAGAGTAGAAAAACTATATTATCAGTTATGTACCGTAAGTACATTAGGCAAAGAACCTGCAGAAGCAAAAATTATACATGAAACATTAAGGGACCAAACTCTAGCAATATTTATTAAAGGATTAGTAGAACCGATTAGAACGATAGTAAAATCTCGTAATGCTAAAACTCTTGAAATCGCGAAACAAATCGCTATGTCAGAACAGGTAGAATTAAGATTAGAACAGGAAAATAGGAATCATTATTCGAGTAGTTATACGCAAAACAATAATCAACGTAGATCGAATTATGAAAATAGGAACAACAGGAACGTAAGACCAAATAACTTTGTAAGGCCGAATAATTTTGCGCAAAATAATAATCCACGAGCAAACAATTTCTCTCAACCAATTAATAGACCACCAATAAAATGTTATAACTGCAATGGAAATCATTTTGCATCACAATGTAGAAATAATTCGAGACCTAACTACGCGAGCAACGGAAATAACAACCGTCCACCTAATAGAAATAATTTTACGCAACCGCCGACGAATTATAATGCACAACCAGTTACGTGTTCATATTGCAATAAAATCGGTCATAATGTAGATTCATGTTACAAAAAGAGAAACGACGAAAGTAGAAATAATTCGGGAAACGCCAACGTGTCGAACGAGGTACGCGGTACTCGCACGATAAACCAGATTATCGCGGAACAACCGACGAACGAATATTTCACATATTCGCAAAACTAGAAAATAATCATATAACATTCGATTCTAATGCCGCAAAAACAAATCAATTACATTTAATGATAGATACAGGTAGTCAGGTAAATATTCTCAAAATAAATTGCTTACGCGAAGAACTAGAAGTAGACGAAACGCAAAAAATAAATCTACGCGGTATAAATGAATGTCTTACAAAAACCATAGGGAAAATATCAATATTAATTAAATTAAATAGCGAAAACATTAAAACAGAATTTCATATCGTAAGTGCACGATTTCCAATACCCAAGGACGGAATATTAGGAAACGATTTCTTGTCGAAAAATAACGCAATAGTCGATGTAGCAAACAACAAATTAATTATTCAAACGACCTCGCATGCGCTAACAAATTTCAAGGAGACCGACAAAACCAGTTTTATTAAATTAAATCCGCGGACTGAAACTATTGTAGGAATACTGATAGCTGACCCACTCATAGAAAACAAAGAAATATTTATACATAAGCAAGAACTAGTAAAAGACGTATATTGCAGTAGTACAGTATCAATCGTTAATAATGGTAGGGCAATAGTTAGCATGTTGAATATCTCGGAAGAAACGAAAAATATATCTGAATTTGATTTAAATAAAATACTTTTTGATACTGAATACGAAATATATAATGTAGAATCGACGAATGATCATAAAGAACGAATAGAACGTTTGAAACAAGTAATAATAACTGACCACATGGACGAAATTGAAAAACAATCTATTTACGAAATATGCGAACGATATAATAACATATTTCATTTGGAAGGGGATGT
The DNA here is from genome assembly GCA_949089665.1 of Macrosiphum euphorbiae. Lineage (NCBI taxonomy): Eukaryota > Metazoa > Arthropoda > Insecta > Hemiptera > Aphididae > Macrosiphum > Macrosiphum euphorbiae. The sequence continues at coordinate 167,253 of CARXXK010001650.1, forward strand.
TTTAACATTTACCAATGTCGGTACACATTCTATTAAGTTAAAAAAGGATCAGCCACCTATCTATCGTAGACCTTATAGATTACCACACGCACAACAGGAGGAAATAAATTCACAAATTCAAAAAATGGAAGAAAATGGAATTATCGAGAAATCGAGAAGTCCATGGAATTCCCCACTATTATTAGTACAAAAGAAAATGGACAATTCAGGAAAACAAAAGTTTAGAGTAGTAGTAGACTTTAGGGCACTTAACGAAGCTACTATAAATGAATTTCACCCTTTACCGAATATTACAGAAATACTAGATCAACTAGGAAATAGTCAATTATTCTCTCTATTAGATTTATCGAGTGGTTTTTACCAAATTTTGATGGAAGAAGACTCACGAGAGTTAACAGCCTTTTCGACTAACCAAGGTCACTGGCATTTCAAACGAATGATACAGGGAATGAAAACGAGTCCCGGAACCTTCCAAAGAGTTATGAATTCAGCTCTGGCAGGTTTAATAGGAATAAAATGCTTAGTATATTTAGACGATATAATAGTATATGGAAAAAATGTATATGATCATAACGAAAAATTAATAGAAGTTTTCGAGCGTTTACGAATAAGCAACTTAAAATTACAACCAGATAAATGCAACTTCTTAAAAAGAGAATGTGTATATCTAGGACACGTTATTACGAAAGACGGAATAAAACCCGACGAACGTAAATTAAAAGCAGTAGTAGAATTCCCAATACCAACAACCGTAAAAAACATTAAATCATTTTTAGGATTAAGTGGTTATTATAGGAAATTCATAAATTCATATAGCGCAATAGCAAAACCACTAACCAATTTATTAAAGAAAGACACGAGTTTCGTATGGAGTAACGAATGCCAAAAGTCATTCGATACCTTGAAGGCAGCGTTATGCTCAGAACCAGTTTTAAAATATCCGGATTTCACAAAGACCTTCTTATTAACTACAGACGCGAGTAATAAAGCACTCGGAGCTATTTTATCTCAAGGAGAAATAGGTAAAGATTTGCCAATATGTTATGCGTCGCGCACATTAAATAAAAGCGAAAGCAACTATTCAACAACAGAATTAGAATGTCTTGCAATAATATTCGGAGTTAAACAGTTTCGACCATATTTATACGGTAGGAAGTTTATAATACTTAGTGACCATCGTCCATTAACGTGGCTCTTTAATTTGAAAAATCCATTATCAAAGTTAGCTAGATGGAGAATACAATTAGAGGAGTACGAATACGAAATACGTTACAAACCCGGAGTTTTAAATTCAAATGTAGATGCACTCACACGCATGTACTCTATACAGGAAATAAAAAATGAATCATATGAAAAATTTCTCGAAAAATTAGAAACGCAAATTATCACAAATAGTAATGTAAAAGAAACTATAGGCACAGTAATAGATTCACCAAAAGAATATAATATAGTGTCAGAAATTGCCAAGCAATATAATTTTAGAACAGGAACAAATTATCAATTAAAAAAACAATTTGGAAACGGTATAATATTACCGACTAGTAAAGTAATAGGGGACACGCCATATTTCAAACATGAAAACCGGTTTATAATATTCTTAGTAACGAAAAACAAAGAACGCCAGAGGGCAACTTACGAAAATATATATATATCGTTAATAAATTTAAAATTATTTTGTAAGGAGAACAATTTGAATAAATTAGCCATGGGCAAGCTAGGCGATCACGATGATTTAGAATGGGAAAAAATAAGGTCAATGTTGCGATACATATTTCGCGAAACAAATATAGAAATAATTATATGTGCAAATGTAGAATAAAGTGAAGAAGAAAAAGCAGTCATTTTATCACAATTTCACGACTCAAAACTAGGCGGACATTTAGGTGTGAATAAAACTACTAAACGTATAAAACAACAATTTATATGGAGGGGAATGAAAGAAGATGTTAAAAAATATATAAGGAATTGTACGTCATGTCAGGTTAATAAGGTATCAAATCGACACATAAAACAACCGATGGCTATTACATCCACTTCGTCTAAACCATTCGAAAAAATATTTATGGATATAGTAGGGCCCTTGCCGATTACACTGTCCAATAATGTATACATTTTAACGATGGAGGACGATTTGACACGTTACACTTTAGGAATTCCACTTCCTGACCAGAAGGCAAATACTGTTGCGGAAGCCTTTGTTACACACTTCGTTTGTGTACACGGCATACCAGAAACAATACTCACGGATCAAGGAACTAATTTCCTCTCGAAAACGTTTGCAAATGTTTGTAAAATATTGAAGATAGAAAAGGTTAACACAAGTCCATTCAGACCGCAGGGTAACCCCGTAGAACGCGCTCATAGGACTTTGGCCGAGTACTTAAGACATTATGTAGATAAGAATTTAAATAATTGGGACCATTTACTACCCTTTGCATTCTTTGTATATAATTCAACGGTACATACTTCTACTAATTTTCAACCATACGCATTAGTCTATGGACGTACGTTGGAGGTACCGATTAGATTAAAAGCCGAACCTGAACCACGTTACAATTATGATGATTATATATTCGATCTAAAAGAAAATATGCAAATTTCGCATAAGATAGCTAGAGATCATTTAATTAAAAATAAAATAAAAAGTAAAGAACGTTATGATAAAAATGAAAATCCACAAGAACTACACGTTAATGATTTAATACTATTAAAAGATAATAATCATAGAACGAAACTCGATCCAATCTGGCTAGGACCGTACGAGGTCACAGCAGTTATAGGGAACGAGAATGTAGCTATACAGCGAGGCCGCAAGGTCATCACTGTACATAGAAATAACGTAAAAAAATATTATAATGACGCACAAGTCGATTAAAAAAAAATAGCAATAATAAAAAATAATAGTAATAAGTATATAGCAAACATTAAGTTAGAATAATTATGTTAATTTTAGGAATAGAAACAGAACATTCATTTTGAAACTGGAAGAAGAAATAGTAAATGGAAACCACGATACAACCAATTTAGGCATAGAAAAATTTCCGAAATGTTTTATAGAACACATAACTATAGCAAATAATAAATTAACCGAACCGTACACCGAAGCGGATTTAAGTGAGATCACACGTAACATAAAGGGGTTTCTGTATGTTATGACAGAAAATAGAATAGAAAATCTGGAAAAAATTAATTGTCAGGACCTAATTGAATTTATCGACGTTATACCAGAGCCAGAGGACCTACTTTATTACAAAAACTTATTCTCAGAAAATAATTAATAAACTAATGTAATAAAACGGATTCAGATAAAGATAAAAAAACTAATTTATTAAACAAAAATATACATGATAGTTAACATCATGAAAATAAATTCAATTTAATAAACAAGTTTTTTTTATTCGGATTCGTCTTCCTCATCGTCCGAAATAAGAATTCTTGATACGATATGTTGCGGCAAAGGGGTAAAACCCTCCGGCCACTCAATTTCCATAATTATGTCCGGCCCTCGAGCTAATAAAAATAATTTTAAAAAAAAATAATTAAATAAATCCTTAAGAAAACAAAAAATATATACGCACGGTTTCGAATGACATATATCCGAGTACGGGTTTCGTCAGGCTCCATGCTTTCTTGAATAATAAATCTAATCAAAAAATATACAATAAAAATAATAGCAAAAAAAAAAATACGATAAAAAAAAAATAAAAATTTTAATTTTAGGGACAGACAAAGAAAATTCATTGAGGAACTAGGAATGGCAATCGAACAAGAAATACACGAAACATATACTTTAGGACCGGAACACACACCGAGGTGTCTAATAGGACATATTAATACAGCAAATAATTTTATGGAGGAACCATTTGGTACTCTTGAAATAACAAAAATTACGCAAATTATAACATTAATTATGTACGATTTGTCATCAGATTCGGTAACACCCACAAATACTTTATGTAAACGATTAATAGACTATATGAAACTCTTACATGATGCTAGAGATATTTTAGATTATGTAAGATGGTATTAATTTTATAAGATTATAATAAGATAGTTAGTTTAATATAAATATACTTTGTACTTTTAGATTGGTGATGGTGACGAGTTTTCTAGTCAATATTATTGAATCTGACAAAATAAATACATCAGAGTACTTTTCGTATACGCCTTATGGAGTTGGCAGGGGTATACAATATGAAGGGTTGGGGCCAGTTAGATTAATAGGGGCTCAATACAATCTTGTAATGTTTTACTCATTAAAAGAATATAATACGAAATATGAACTATTGGGGGAAAAAATTAAAAATATAACAAATTTATGTACTGACCAAAAACATCAAGATTTATGTGGGAAATATCAATTAGTAATTACAGACTTATATAACGAAATAACTAAACAGAAAGAACGTACATATATGTCGCTAGGAAGTACTATGGAGGACATTAAAAACAATAGAAAGAAAAGGGGATTAATAAACATAATAGGTAACACCATGCATACGTTATTTGGCATATGTGATGACAAGTGCACTAAGAAAACACAAGAAGCTATACAAAAAACGGAAGAATCAGGAACTAATATATTACACATAATGGCAGCTCAAACTACTGTAGTAAAATCAACAATAAGAAGTATTGGTAACACAATAAATCAAACCGAACAATTATACAATAATATTACGGAAAAGGAACAAAAACTAAACGAAAAAATGTCAAAATTACAAAACAAAACAAATGATATATTAGATTTACTAATGAAAAATGAAATACATAATTTATATACAATAATCATTAATCAATATTCCTACGAAACAGAAATATTAGGACAAATAGTAACTGCCGCTAGAGAAGGTATGATACATCCAAGTCTTATGACACCACAAGAACTAGCATCAACATTAAAAGCAATAGAACAAAATATAAAGAAAATATACAGTATTCCGATGGGAACAAAGAGATATGAAATAAATGAATTTCAAAAAATTACAAAAATAAGAATCTACTATTCGAACGACAGATTAGTATTCGATATAGTAATACCACTAATTATTGACACTGAACTCACATTATACAGGTTAACACCAGTACCAATGCGTCATAACCAAGATAATTCTAGTGGATGGTACATGATGGACATTACTTATAATAATATTGCTGTAACCAAAGGCTATAAAAGGTTTACTACATACACAGATCAACAATTAAACGAATGTAAAGAAACATCAATATACAAAATATGTAATACACCACAACCTATACAGGACAACAATGAACGCCAACCATGCGAAGTACAAAACTTTTATAAAGCTGACACGTATGCTAATCCTGAGTTATGTACAGTAAAGAAAATAAATTTAAAAAGAAGCATATACCAAAAATTAAAAAGAAAAAATACATGGATTCACGCAGGAAAAGAGACTTTAACTGTAAGTTGCGCGAACTTAATAGACTCATTTATAATACAAACAAATGAAGCAGGAGAAATAGCTATAAACGACATTAATTGTCAAGTATTTGCACGGGACGCAGTATTAACTGCCACGGAAGAAATCCAAATTACAAAATATAAAGACTTTACACCTGTAACTAACATGAATAATATTTTAGAAAAAATACCCGAACATATACACAAATTCGAAACAGATGAAAAATGGGAAAAGGGACTAGCTATGCAATTCACAGATTTACACGATGCATCCAAATCTTTAGACGAAGTACAACAAATGATTAACCAAGAACTTTCAAGAGAACAAAATCAAAAGCATCAATTTGTACACAGTAATTTACTATATGTAACAATAATACTGGCAGTAATATCTATTATACTAATAATAGCGATTTACATAATGATAAAATGCAAGTATATCAGGTCCACAGAAGTCATGGAATTTCCTGGCAGAATAGTTAGATATAGGGCACCCAATAGAAATGACTACATACGAAATTATGAAGAGACACCCTTTACTCCACCCCCTTCACCAAGATAATAAAATAAATTAATTAATACAATAAATAATAACAATAAATAAAAAAAATATATAATAAAATATAAGTTAGAAAAATAGTAATAATATAGAAATAATAATAATTAAAATAGAGGTAAACAATTAATTTAATAAATAAATAAGAGCTAGGTATATGTAAACTATTAAAGAAACACTATATATATAATTATGTTTCAGGAAACAATCAAGAAGGATTTCGAAATAAATATAATAAAATATATAAACATGAGCGAACCCACACCAATGCCTGAGCCTAATGTTTTTTATAAGGAACTAAGGGATAGGTTAATAAATGATACACATGATCAATTGGTACTAAGGAACACAATATATGTACGTTGTTTTAGACAACACGTAATAGACGCAAATAATAATATGCAAATACCTTTTAACGAAACTGAACTTGAAAACGTTATGGGCCCGTTAACAGTCTTCTTTTGTACTAGATGTAACCGCGAACCAGCCTGTAATTCAATGTGTTTAAAAATCGCAGAAATATTAGATCAATATTATATTCAACACCAAATTTACAGTGAAGAACATATTCGATAAATAAATTAAACAAAACAAAATATAAAATAAAAATAATAATAAAATATAATACGTGCATAAGGAAATAATACGTAAAATAATATCCTATAATTTAAATAAAATAATATTACGTGCATAAAAAATATAATAATATATACATATACGTAAATAATATTCTAAATAATACTTATATAACAATAAATCTTAACTATTTCAGAAATTAAGAAGAAAACAAAAAATATATATAAAAACAAACGTAAAAATTTTAAGTACAAAATGGGTGAGAACATACCACCTGTAGCACGAACCGTTCGAATGCAACTACAAACATTTGAGTTTCTCAGAGAGTTAAAAAACGAATTAATTGAATCAACCAATCATACACAAATAATGCGAGGGGAAGTGATCAGATTACATTGCTTCCCAGAACATATAAGAAGGGCAAATAGTAATATGACCATACCTTTCAGGCCGAATTTCTTAGCACGGGTCATGATCCATGTTAACGATTTTGTACGCACAGTTATCTTAAGACCAAATCATAATCGACCAATGTGTGTAGAGTTGGGTTTACTGATAGAACAACTAATCAGACGACGAGAAATCATTGAAACGATTTTCGAAGAATAAATCAGGAAACTATATCATATATCAAAATATCATATATCACGTATCATATATCATATATCATATACATAGCAATAAATACTAAAAAAAAAACCAATTTAAGTTTTTATATATAATTATTTTATTTTAGCTCACAGGTACGCTTTTTTATAATGGATTTCGAGTTCTTTACCGTCAGTAAGAACGAAACGATACTGGTATCCGGCGCGATATCGAATAGTATAGAAAAATACCAACCCAAGAAATTGGAGGGGAGTCCTCTTATACTTACAAAGGATGATAAGTTAAGAAGATTCCGCCGATGCGACCTAAAGAAAACAGTGCAGAATATCAAACGAGTATTCCGAGGGAAAAAGGCAAGAGTGATTGAACCATTGCTGGAACAGTTGTACAACAGTATAAGTCGCCAGGGGGAATCAACCTTGTCTACGGTATACTTGCAAAGATATTTGCACATAAACGATAGGGAGCCACTAATAGTATTTTGGAACGGAACGTCAGATATCACGATAATTAAGCGTTTAAGATTAACAGGAATTTTAGCATATTTAAATATATCGGCAATTAGCGTTAGGAATAATGACGAATTTGTATTAGAATTATCAAACCTAGAGACTAAGGAAGTTTTATATTCAGGTTATTTAGGTAAATTAAATAAAAATGGTAGAATGTTAGGACTATCAGAAGCTCATGAACTAGCATGCGATATTAATCATAATATTACACATTGTCACGATCCAGTTGCAGACGTAATTTTAACGAAATGCCTATTCAATTACATAGTAACAAAGATAAAGCCTATTAAATTATATAAATTAGCAAAAAAATATAAAAGGAATTTTAAGGCAAATAAATAATAATTATTAGTTAATAAATAAATATAACACAAAATAAATTAAATAAACAAATACATAAATTAACATTTATTATATATTTTAGATTCATTGAGGAGCTAAAAACAATTTTAAAAACAGAAGTACATATTTATAACGTTAAAGAAAATAAGTTACAATCCGTATGCTTTAATTGGCATATATTAAAGGCAAACAAGAAAATAAATAACCACTACGATCATAGAACTTTAAATAAAATAACTAGAAGCCTTGAACTTTTCATAAACGATCATTGTAATGGAGAATGCAAACAATTAGTAAAAATAATAGAAAACACTAGAGATCCAACTTACATGATAAATTACCTTGAATAGAACCATAGTTGCATATGTCTGTGACAAATTTAACAATTATTCACATAAATTAGTATATAGGTGGAAGATAAATATTATTATTATAAAAGGGGAAATACTTAAATTGTATACTTACGTAACGCTTATAATGTTATAATTTCAGGTACCTATATTATTTTATTATTAATCATTTTTATTAACACTATTTGTTTAATTAAATCATGTATTAATTTATTTTACTAACCACAATTAAAATTGTAAACAATAATAATAATAATGATGACATTAAAATTGTAAAATGCTCACATTATTGTAATCAAATGTAATACTATAATCAAATTGTTAACTGCATACAAAATTTAAAATGTCAATGTAAACAATGTAATTCAGCCATTGTAAACTATTAATTAACGATGTTAAAGATTCTTAACCCTTAAAGGTTAACAATCTTTTTTTTGGTAGGGAGGTGTAATGGGATTACGCAATACCATATATTTTGCTCATAATAACAACCAGGAATGCGACCACACCCAAAAGTGTTTTCGACTACGAATACCACTTTCATAGCCGTGAGGTCCATATCAAGGACGACTGTACACGCGCCGCTCACTTTCAAAGGACGCCGCCACCATATATATAGGGGACAGCGAGACAGCCTGAGTAGATGTATCCAGAGACGAGAACACCACACGACTCGCTTAGCCGCCCAGCCATCACACACGACTTACACGGAGATTATCAACTTCGGAACGAACCACAAATTCACTACAATCAACACTATTATTCTGCTTGTTTTGTCTGGTTTAATATAATACATTTGATTACCATTCTAATTGACTATTATTATTTATCAAGTACACCAGCTTTTGGATCCCTGAAGGGCCGCATGTAACAATGGTTATTCTTGGTAAACAGTTCATAGACTATTATGATATTTACCAAACGCCATGTAAATCGTCATTAATTGATTGCTACTTAGTAAAAAATTTATCTTTGAATATAGAGATTTGGCCTATAAAAAACAAAAAGTATAAATGTCTAGCACTACCGTGGAATCATGATGGTTGTGAAAACATGTTGGCTGTACTTCCACTATTGCATAGTGATTGTACCTCTTTGCAATGAAAATATCACTGTTTTTAATTTATTATTCTTACTACTAGTATGTGTATATTTTGTACATATTATTATAAATGTGTATTTTATTGTTTACAGTTAATTAATTTAGGTCCATTAAAAGTTCGGCAAAATATGTGGAATATTGTAGAATTTGATGACAATACCGTACAAATAGTACCAAATTGCTGGGTATCTTCTGACCAAAAAACTTGTTACTGGCCTCCAAATGGACTATTTAAATCAGATAAAAACTTCCTCAAAGAAGTAAAAAAATGTGTTTCACCTTCTATTAATTGGTCCATCTACAATGTATCCTTAGTTCTTGGAAAGTATGGTAAATAGTTTTGTTTTAAGAGTACATTTTTATTATTATTAAAATGAAATGTATTATTAATAATAATATTACAATTTATAACTTGTAGATAATTTTGAAAAAGGTTTAATAAAATTAAAAAAGGCTGAAGATTACACAGATTTAACAACTGATGTTGAAAAAGAAAAAAAAAGTCGCAAAAACCGAAGAAAGAAAAATTGTTCATCAAGTTCAAGTGAGGAACTTCATTTCTCAAATTCAACTAAAATCAACATAAAACCTCTGCCTGAACCACCTACAGCATCAAATGTGAATTTAAGTAAGCCATCCACATCTAAGTTCCATAATGCTACCCATCAAGCTACAACTCCATCTTTAGCACATAAACTAAAAGTATGCTCGTCATTGTTTGATTTACCTGAGGAAGAATCACTGTCAAGCGATGGATCTTTAAGTTCATATGAACTAGATATAAGAGATGAAAAGCTAAAAAATTCAAAAAATATTTTGAACAATATCAACAATGAACATGAGTCTGACAGTGGTGGTAATAATAGTATAAAGTATAATATAATCTAACAGTATACAGAGTGTACCAGGACTATTTAACAAATATAGTAACAATTGTGTAAAGGAAGTTTGTTAAATAGTCTTGTTACGACTCATAATATGTAATTTGGCGTATATTTTACTACCTATATAGTAAATACTAACAAATAATTATAAATATAAAAATATTAATGAATTATTATGATCCATAGTAAATATTTAAATATTATTCTAATTTGAAAAATCATAATATAAATGCGAGTATAAATGTATAAGTAGTAAGACTATACAAAATTAAAAATAATAATTAACCATATCTAATATTGTAATTATTTTATGTATAGCAGTAAATTATACTCCTACAATGAAATTAAAGAGGGCACTTGAGTACTCGACATGTGAAACTACAAAAATGGAGAATATGAAGCGGATAAAAAAAGCCGGTAGTTTAAGTGATGCTGGTAAGTACTAAAAAATTTGTTTATACTTAATGTACTAAAGTTTGATTAAATACAATATATTCAAAAATCTATATCATGAATTGCTAAATATTCATAATTTTAGATAAGTATTTTATCAAGTTTTATAAAAACCTTAATTTATAAATGGTGTTCTAGATTTCAAAAATTTGGTTTTAAGACAGCTTGCTGTCATAAAAGTAAACGTCAGGAAACTAGATGACCGTGTCAAAAATCTGTCATTTTCAAATTCTGTGGTCTTAACCAGTTCTGTTGAGGATATTAATCTAAATGATGTCGTTGGAGAATTCCCAATGAATACCGAGGAAGCATTGAAGAAAGTTGAATTATCATTAATTGATACAACCTACAAATTAAACTTGGTACATATGAATATTAAATTTATAATATTATATTGGTTATATGGGAAGATAAATTAAATGAAAATTACTTCTTAAGATGATTTAGCGCACTGTTTGTTGTCTGTCTGACCCACACGCAACACGTTTTTTGTTCATTGAAATTCAGTAGTTTAAAATCGATTAATTAGGGTCCTTCAAAATTCGTAAATCATAAACATTACTCAATAATTTTATTTTGTTTTTAGACTGCATCTCTGACCAAATTGGGTGGATCAAAAACCGACGAAGCAACAAAAATTATTCTTCGCAAACTTTTCACAGACAAACTTGCTATGACTTATAGTTGGTGTGGTGGCAAAGGAAAGAAAGTTATGTCCAGTTTGGCTGTATCAAGAGTTATAATTGGTAATAATAACTTACACAATGAAATTATATTCATTATAAATTATATAAATAATAATAATCTTTTTAAAAATTGGAAAAATTATTTTTTGTTTACTTTGATTCTAGATTCAGTATTCAAAATTGTCAAAACAACCACGGAGACTGAAATAATTGGAAGCATAAAAATTGGTTGAGGCATGCCAAAACAAGAAATGAAAATTGGTAAAAATTATAAATACCTATTTATATATTTGTTAAATGTAAAATAATTAATTAATTCCATTAAAATTAGTGAGAAAAGATGTGCTGCAGATTCCACCGAACAAATTTTATTGCCCATGCAGAGTGAATGATCATTTTTACATTGTATATTTTGAATTGTATATATTTATATCTTGTTTGTTTTCACATAAGTCTGTGTGCAATATAATTACTTTATTATTTTGTTTTTTTATTGAGAATAATTATTACTATGATATTAAATAAAGGTTTGGTTTATTAAACATTTTTCTCTAATTTGTATTCCATTTTAAATAATATAAATTGCAATGAATATCTTATGGATATCCATTACATATTGCAATTATTGGATGAATGGTGCTGAACTATATCTAATGGATAATATATTATATCTATTGGATAATATTTTATATCTAATGGTTAATATATTATATCTAATGGATATTATTTTATATCTAATGGATGTTATAATTCAATTATTTCTGATTTCTAATGGATATCCATAAACTAATAAAAAAGCGGCCAATTGGATATCTAGTAGATATTTAATAGATATACATTCATATCTAAAGGATGTTATGGATATCTATAAATCATATCTATTATACATTCATTAGTTGTACCTGTGTTATGTGGGACTCGTCCATACATATTTGTAGTTTTTATCTTTCGCCGCTGACTTTGACCTACCCAGTAGTAATCGTTTGAATTTTGTCAAGTGGTTATTAATATATATTTTCTATGTAGGCCAGTCGCTTTGGTATTGATTTGCTGTCTATTTGTTTTTCTTTGCTGTTGTTTTTGGCATTTGTATCCGATAACCAAGCAATTATTTTCGTATCAGTTTTCTGTTTAGATGATATTCTGTAGGCTTTAACTACGTCGCATTCAATGTTCAATTTACTTATCATTCCCTTAACTGTATTTTTACAGTCTTCGTTTTGTATTAGTGGAACGCCCATGATTTCGATTACTTTTTCTAATGTTTTCTGCTCTAATTCATCAACTTTAATTTTTAATACTCGAATTTCAGATGATAGTTTGTCGTTTGTTTCAGTTAGTTTCATGTTCTGTTCTCTTAGTTCTTTCATTTCGTTTAGTATTTTTCCGACGGTGATATTGAACTGATCGAATTTAGTGCTCATGAACTGTACTGATTCAGTTAATTGTTTAATATTATTGTTCTCATCATTAACACTGTATATCTCCTTTTTTACTCTCCCGGCTAACTTTGCACTCGTTGCAGTCCCACCTGTTCTTCGTATTTTTCGTCATTCTACCGAATCCAGTTTCAGTAATGCCTTGACAGTAAAAATCCGATTCTATACGATCGCGGCGAAATGAACGGCGGCGAAATGATCGTGGCGAAACGAACTAGACCCTGTAATTGTACAGGATTCTTTCTCGGAGTTGTTGGAAGGTGGCCTATCTCCCAACGGTGATCCAGTGACGGATTTTCCTCCTTGATTGAATTTAGAAGATAGAAAAATTTTCAAAAAACTTTCGAAAAAATTTTTTATTTGTTTTTCTCAGTTCTTCTAAGTATCCCTTTTTGAGATACCCTATCCATAGCGCCAATTTGTAACGTGCTACTCCGCGTTACTCGTAGACATGGAAGTATAAATTGAACAAAACCTCTTTGATGGTAATAATTGTATTTATTTTGTGTAAAACAGTTATTATGAAAAATAGACTAAGTCCAAAATATTATGGTTATGACTTAAGCGAGATGTGACTAGTGAGTAATTAGTGACTGTTCAAGTTGAGGCTGGTTGCTCGTCTGATGAACGCTTGTCCATCAGCTCTCCTCGATGGGTCTCTCCAGTCCCTTCCACAGATTCACATGACTTTACATGGTCATCCTGCGGTTAGGCCTATCGTGGGATTTGTCACACGGTCCTCGTTCTGGCTACTTGTGATGTCATTTAATATAACAGTACAAATCCTAATTCACAGTATTTTAGAATTATTTATATACGTAGTCATATATCTATTGCCGCGCGCCGTTCATGGTCATGCGTTCTATATTATTATCTTCGCTTCACTACACACGTACTGTAGGTATACATGGTGCCAGCGATATTATTATTATTATTAACATTTACGCGAATAACGCTCGCGTATTACTATTAGGTATATTATATTTACGCAGCGCGTCTATTATATGATTACGTACATATTAGAATGAGATTTATATTGTTATTTAAGAAATAGTCACAGCTCGCTACAATATAATATATTATATATACTTCAAATTGCTTTAAAAGATCCAAACTTTGCTGTGGAACTGTTGTGGACCCCATACCAAATTCTGTTTCAAGATTTGCTAACTCAACATCGTGATATTCTGCAAAATCTTGAGATGGCAATAACTTTGACTCTTGGACTATCTTCCTAGTCAAGCAAATTTTCTCATCTAAAATGTTTGGTTCAAGTCCAACTTCTGTATTTGTATTCTCGGTAAAAATAAAATTGGAATTTTTACCTAAAATACTCCGTATACTGAAATGAAATGAGTAGTACTGAATGGTAAAAATATTTGAATTGTTTAATATCTAATTTAATAACAATTTAAATAATCTCATAATTCATAAATGTAGTTGGTAATTCATAATTTCAAGTATTTACCAATATTTGAAATCTAGGACTGTCATCTTATGGCTTGATAACCCCACCATTCCCTTTAAAAAACTATACAAATTTTCCAAACCGTCTTGGTTGACCTTCCTGGTTAAAATAAATGAACATTTTTCATGTTCGAGTTCATCCAGTAAACCTTTGACGGATTTGTTGCTTATCAATGTGCCTAATACATATTTTACTTAATTTTTAATTTTACTGTTCTCTAAACAAGTAATAATTAATAATAATGCTGAAATATAATCAACCTACCTCTTTGGAATGGAAGTAGGGATTTTTTCCCGTGAACCCTCATATTAAATATAAATTCACTCATTTTATCAATTAATTTATTCTGATTTATTTTATCAAGACCATAACTTGCTACACCATTATCAAATTTGTGTTGGGTGTTGAATAGGTCAAACCAATCATTAAACAATGAAATAGTTTCAGAGGCCTGTTTTTACAAATGATTACATTTCTTTTATTTTAAAATATTTTTATTAGCTTACTTAATTATTAAGAGGATGTCAGCACAGTATTAATCATATTAATTTCACTCTCATTTTAGAAATTAATTATATGATTATAATCACTATTGTGAACATAACATTTTCTGTATTATGCTCATGAGTCAGAGAGAGAAAACAAATAGTGTGCTAACATCCTCTTAAGATTAAATGTTAAGAAATTAAATCAAAGGTTTGTTGCATAATGATTTAAATAAACAGTACTTACATCCTTTAAGTTGTTGATTTTTATATAATTATTTTCTTCGCAATGTAATAGAGCTTTAGCAACAATATTGGAAAAAAGCAATGGTGGGCAAGTTAATGAAAATAATTAACTGTTAAGTTAATTCAATTAAATTGGCTTCAGTTAAGTTAAAAGTTTACAAAAAAATAAAATTTAACTAGTTAAGTTGAAAGTTAAGATGGAAAATAAAATTATCTTAACTCAGTTAAAAAAAGTTAATTTTTTTTTTAAGTCATAATATTCATAAGTCATCAATTACAATAGTATTTTGATTTGTACGGACATTTACCAAGCCGCTTAGCACTGTGCAAACATAAAACTTAAAATTATTATTATATTTCATTGTTAGCAGAAACTTATAAACTTTAAATCATACTAAACTTTTTAAAGTCTAGAGAAGATATTAATTATTAGTAGTAGACAGAAGTATACATTTTACTATCCTAGTTAGACTTATTGTATTTTATAATATATATTAAGTTTTAGAGAAGTTTAAAACTAAAAAACTACCATAATGATAATTATCCTTAAAAATCTAAAGAAAAACTGTTTGATTAACTAGTATAATTAATAATCAAATCATAAATTCTGAAAACCCTATAAAGTGAAAATACACTGAATAAACTAACTAATTACTATACACTTTTATAAGAAAAATTATTCATAAGTACCTATTAAACAAGAAACATAAAAAATACCTAGTACCTAAACTAGCA
The DNA here is from genome assembly GCA_949089665.1 of Macrosiphum euphorbiae. NCBI lineage: Eukaryota > Metazoa > Arthropoda > Insecta > Hemiptera > Aphididae > Macrosiphum > Macrosiphum euphorbiae. The sequence goes on from CARXXK010001650.1 coordinate 183,121, forward strand.
ACAAACCAAAATAAAAATGTTTTTAAAATATTATAATACAAAAATAAATAATATTTCATATTCAAACTGTATGATTTATTTATAGCATTATTCAGTCAGACACTTACTAACTGTAATAATAATAGCATATTTAATATAATAATTATAATAACATTAACAACAAAAACAGTTTGTGATTTAAAATTGTCAACTTAACACTTACAATCAGCAAATTTTCCTGAGGTTCTGTCCAATTCAATTTAAACTTGGGAACTAAAACCGCAGCCATTTGAAAGTTATCACAAGTGATATAACGCTGGAATCTAATAAGTAATAGTTAAATTTTAAAATTAATATTTTATAAGTTATATAATTACTAAGTTATATGTTACTATATTATAGTAATGAATAATGATTGTGTCAACCTTTGAGAGAGTCCTATACTTAAAGCCCGGACTAGAGGTTTACAATATTTAAGGTTTCCTATACCATCATAAGCTCTGTTGATTGCGCTTAACGTAGGTAATAAAAAACCAATACAGATTTGTTTATCTCCTTGCAAGACATCTAAACCTCGAGCAATAGGTTTCATTACCTGAAAAATGAAAATACACTTAAGTATTTTAAAAATTATTGAAATAAATGCAATACATTACTCATATTATATGGGATATATAATAACTATTGCCTTACAATATTCATTTAAAAAATCGACATCCTGGGGCTTTGTAAAAAAAGGCACCTGAAGTTTAGCACAGACTTCATCCATTTTTTCAATATTCAAACAACAAGTTAATTGAATCATAAAATGAATTCCATCTAAAAACATATTTTACAAAAATAGTCAGAAATATTATGTAGGCCAAGTAAAATTATTACTGAAAAAATAATTAAAAATTATATTATCAACTAACAATTAATTTAGTAATATATACCTTGTGGCATTTGGAGTAAGTAAGTAGCGACCAAGAATAGCTTTAATTTGATCTGCACTTTGACTATAGTGTTACGTACCTACGTATTTAGTAATTAAGTAATAACAATGTACGACGTAGCGCAGGTTTCTAATAGTACTCGACGATATAATTAATAAGGCAATTAGTATATTATAACACGTTAGGGACACTGTAAAAGTATCTCTCTAGGAAAGTCAAACATTCATACGAAGGATACGAGTCGACCAGCATACCAAGTACGAGACCCGGACGCAGTCTCATGACCGAATTTGGCCATTGATACAACCACCCACTCCAAAGGACTCGATCATATAAATACCAGCCCGGGACAAGAGCTCGGCAGACGGTTAGGGATACTCAAGACATTTGGAGTCAGGTCATAACACCGCTCACATCTCCACCATAGCTTATATACATTGTAATTTTGTACTTAAATAAATACTCATAATAACCTATTGGATCAAGTATTCATTTCCACGTTGATGTATAAATCGACGTCAGTTGGGACGCAACAGAATTTTGGCGCTGTGGACAGGGTCTTCCAAGATACAAGGAACATTCAACAATATTTGTCGAAATATTTTGGATCAACTTCAATCAACAGAGGCAACTTCACCTTCGTGGATCACCGTTGAGCTGAGGAGTGCACGCTTCAATTCAACGACTCTGGGAAGACCGAACGTTTGTTACAATCCAACTACGGCGAGAGAAATCAAGCAACGAGATGAATACAGCAATGTTGTAAGCATAATTTATATAACCGTCTCCTTTGGTCTATTGGTCCATCGTATTTAGGGAAAATTATTAAAATATTATTGAAGGCCATATTATAAAAAGTTATTTAAGGGGCAATTTTTAAAGATATTATTGAAGTTATTAAAGGGCATTTATTGATTATTATTGAAGGGCAATTATTGATAGATTATATTGTGAATTATTAAAGGGCATTTATTGAGAAGTTATTATTATGAATTATTAAGGGTATTTTATATTATTTTGAGAATTATTGTGAATTATTACAGGGCATTATTGAGATTATTATTGAGATTATATTTATTGTTAATTATTGAGGCCATATTTTTGAGTTCATCTTATTATTTAAGTACAACTCCCTTGGAATTAGCTACTCCATTGTATAGAACACGTGTAGATTTTGTAGCCCATGTTTTAAAGTCCCTAGCCCATGTTTAAAGCCCGCCAGCCCGAGTAGAAGCCCCAGCCGAATTTAAAACCCAAATCGAATAAAAATAATAAGTCAATTAAGATTATATTAAATGAGATTATAATAATAAAATTAAACATTAAATATTACTGAGATTATAATTAAAGGATTAGAGTAAAAAAAAATAAATTATAATAATAAAATATTAATGAACAATAGTTCAGAAGGAAATATTAATGACGAATTTAAAACGATAGCTAGAGAAACGTTAGATAGAATAATTGAAATAATCGAAAACGAAAGTAATTTAGAAATTGACGTAAACAATACTGATAGCGAAATAGTTGACAACATAGAAATAAATAATTTAGACGAAGAATTAGATTTATTTAATGAAGAAATACTTAATGAACGTATAGAAACTAAACCAATAACCAGTGATATATTAAATAAAAGTTTACGATTAATAAACCTAGAAGAGTTTGAAAATAGTCCTACTGCTAGCGCAATTCGTCAAGGGTTACGAAGTAGTAGAAATACTATACACACCGAATATATTCAACCAAAAAGAATAGTTAAAGTAAAGAAAATGCCAGGTAGTACCGACGGGAAATCCATAAGTGCGTTAGACGCAATAAAATTAATTCCTAATTATTCAGGACAAACCGAAATATATCCATTTTTAAATGCATGCGAAGTAATCATAAATACGGTAGATTCAGAACAGCACCCTTTTATGTTAAAAATGATAGCAGCTACTAAATTGTCAGACAGAGCTTTTAATGTAACCAGATATAAGGAAATTAAGGTATGGGAAGATATGAAAAAAATATTATTAGACGCATTCGAAACTCCTTACGCTGCAGCTAATTTACAAATCGAATTAAATATAATAAAATTAAGGAATAATGAAACCATATGCGCGTACAATAATAGAGTAGAAGAAATATACCAAAAGTTATGTAACACAGTGGCCATAGACAAAACTTCCGTAGAAGCAAAAATATTACGTGACAATATTAGGGAACAAGCGTTAGTCAGTTACATAAACGGTTTAAGCGACCAAATAAAATTCGAAGTAAAAACGAAAAATCCTACCACTCTTGAACAGGCAATGCAAATCGCGTTAATTACCGAAAAAAATATTCGTACTTACAATGATGTACAAGAGATTTTCCGCTCAAATAATACGTATAGCAATAGGAATACGAATCAAAATAGACAATATAACAATAATAATCAAAACACAGAGTACAACTATCGTAATAATATTAATAACAATAATAATCAAAACGCAGCGTACAACTATCGTAATAATATTAATAATAATAATACTAACAGAAACAATTCCTACGATAGGAATACTAATAGAAACCCAAACTCAAGAACTAATAATTATAATGTTAGGCGTTGTCATACGTGCAACCGCGAAGGACATTTTGCATCGCAATGCCGAATGAACAATGTTGCGTATAATAGTAGACCACCTAATCAGAATAATTTCACACGTCCACCAACTAATTATAATGCAAGGAGCGATACCTGCACTTACTGCAATAAACCGGGACATAATATAGCCGCATGTTATAAAAAACAAAACGACGAGCGACGTAATAATAATTCGGGAAACGAGCGGACATCTCACGTGACCCCCGGAGCACGTGCGATCAATCATATATCCGTGGACCCATCCGAGATTGTTACTCCGTTATATTAACGGAAATAAATAACAATAATCATATAAAATGTAAATCACCCGCCTGTATAGATGAAGAATTAGAATTACTAGTCGACACAGGTAGCGAAGTAATTATAATAAAAAACAATATTTTAAATAACGATATAAAAATAGATAAAACACAAACAGTAAACTTAAAAGGAATTAATGACAAAATAATACAAACAATAGGTAAGCTTACAATACCATTAATAATCCAAAGACAAGAAATTAACACCGAGTTTAATCTAGTAGACGAAAACTTCCCAATAAGGAAAAACGGAATATTAGGTAATAGTTTTCTAACAAAAAATAACGCTGTAATTAACTTAGCAAATAAGACTCTAGTAATTAATACTAATAAAAATAAACAAGGGGAGTTACTATTAAAACCCAGATCAGAAACAATTGTATCAATACCTATAGCTGCAAAGGATGTAGAAAATAAAGATATTTTTATTCATAAACAAGAAATAATGGAAGGAGTATTTTGTGGAAACGTAATTAATACCGTACAAAACGGTGAAGTAATAATAAGTATTTTAAATATAACCGAAAAGCCTCAAAACGTTATGCTAAATAATTTGAATAAAATACGATACGATCATGAATTTGAATATAATACACAGTCGATAGTAAATGACGATAATAGAAACGAACGCGTAAATGAAATAAGACAATTAATTAGAAGTGATCATATGGATCATGAGCAAAGGCAATCTATACTAGAAATATATGAACACTACCAAGATATATTTCATTTAACAGGGGATACGTTAACATACACAGATACGTTAACACATAAAATTAATATACCGGAGAATCAGGAGCATATATACAAGCGACCGTATCGCTTACCACACGCGCAAATGGCCGAGATAGATTCCCAAATTAAACAGATGGAAAAGGAAGACATTATTGAACCCTCCTTGTCACCGTGGAACGCTCCTTTACTTTTAGTTAAAAAGAAACTTGACGCGAGCCAAATACCAAAATTTAGAATAGTCGTAGATTTTCGAGCTTTAAATAAAGTAACGATAAACGAGTACCACCCGCTGCCCAACATAACTGAAATATTAGACCAGCTAGGGCAATGTAATCTGTTCAGCATCATTGATCTCGCCTCGGGTTTTTACCAAATTAAGTTAGATGAAAAAAGCAAAGAGTTTACAGCCTTTTCGACTAACCAAGGTCACTGGCATTTTAAAAAAATGGCGATGGGTCTTAAAACTTCTCCATGTACCTTCCAACGCCTAATGAATAATGTAATGGCTGGTATCGTGGACATAAAATGTTTAGTGTATTTAGACGACATAATAATATACGGCAAAGGTTTACTTGATCATAACGAAAAATTACGAGACGTATTTGAACGACTACGAAATCATAATTTAAAAATACAACCAGCAAAATGCGAATTCTTAAAACAACAGTGCATGTATTTAGGTCATATAATCAGTGAAAACGGCATACAGCCGGATCCAGCAAAGGTCGAGTCAGTATTACAGTTCCCGGCACCAACAAACGTAAAAGAAATTAAATCATTCTTGGGACTTTCTGGTTATTATAGGAAGTTTATAAAATCATATAGTTTAATAGCAAAACCAATGACAAATCTATTAAGAAAGGGCATTACCTTTAATTGGGACACTTCTTGCCAAGAAGCATTTGATAAATTAAAGAACATCCTATGTTCGGAACCTATATTACAATATCCAGATTTCACAAAACCATTTATCGTTACAACAGACGCGAGCGGGAAAGCTCTAGGTGCCATATTATCTCAAGGGGAAGTATCACGGGACTTACCTATTGCTTATATATCAAGAACTTTAAACAAAAGCGAAAACAATTATAGCACCACTGAACTTGAGTGTCTAGCTATAATATTCGCAGTAAAAACATTTAGACCTTATCTATATGGAAGAAAATTTATTATAATGAGCGACCACCGCGCACTTTCATGGCTATTCAATTTAAAGGACCCGCTATCTAAACTCGCACGTTGGCGAATACTTTTAGAAGAGTACGATTATGAGATTCGCTATAAGCCTGGAATATTAAATTCAAACGTCGATGCTCTGACCAGAATGTATACCATAAATGAGATAAAAGAGGAAAGCTATCCCGCATTTTTAAATAAATTCGAAACACAGTTAATAACTAATAAACACGTAAAAGAAGTAAACGGTAGTCTAATAGAAGCACCCGAGGAATATCACATAGTCTCGGAGATAGAAAAACATTATAATTTTATGTCAGGAATAAATTACGAAATAAAACAAAAATTTGGCAACGGTCAGAAATTAACACCTAGTAGCAATCGGGGAAGTAAATTATTTACGGGATAAAGATAGATATATAATATTCTTAACCACCAAAAGTAAAAACAAACAAAAAGCTACGTATGAAAACATTTATCTGTCTCTATTAAATTTAAAACTATTATGTGAGGAACAATCATTGAATAAATTAGCTATGAATAAATTAGGTTTTAACGAAAGATTAGAATGGGCTCAAGTACGTGCTATGATTCGATATGTTTTCCGAAACACAGGAGTAGACATAATTATTTGTTCCAAGTTAGAATTTAGTGATGAGGAAAAATTAATCATATTCAAACAATGTCACGACTCCGTAACCGGCGGACACGTCGGAATACATAGAACCATAAAGAAAATAAAAACGCAATTTAATTGGCGAGGTTTAAAACAAGATGTAATCGAATATATAAAAAATTGTGCATCATGTCAAAAGAAAAAGGTCACGAATAAAAAGGTAAAACAACCGATGGTAATTACGACCACTAGTTTTGAGCCATTTGAAAAAATATGTTTAGATATCGTTGGCCCGTTGGTCACTACATTAGCAGGGAATACATATATATTAACAATTCAATGCGATTTAACAAAATACACCATGGGCGTTCCCCTCCCAAATCACCAAGCTAATACTATAGCCGAAGCATTCGTAACACATTTTGTATGCACACACGGTATACCACAAACCATATTAACCGATCAGGGAACCGATTTCTTAAGTAAAATATTTACCGAGGTATGCAAATTATCGCAAATAAATAAGATAAACACAAGTTCTTATCGCCCGGAGGCCAATGGAGCCTTGGAGAGATCACATAGGACATTATCAGACTACCTTAGACATTATGTCGATAAGAAATTAAACAATTGGGATGAGTACTTGCCCTACGCATTTTTCGTTTATAATACTACGGAGCACACATCAACGGGTTATCAACCATATTCTCTACTATACGGTAAACATTTAGAGATACCAATTAAGCTATCACGAGAACCTGAACCTAGATATAATTATGACAATTACTATTTTGATTTAAAACAGAAAATGCAGGAGGCTCATAAAATAGCAAGAGAAAGGCTAATAAAATGTAAAATAAAATCCAAAGAGAATTATGATAGCAATAAAAACCCTATAGAAATACACGTAAAAGATCAAATTTTATTAAGGGAACGCGCGCAAAAGAATAAACTAAATCCATTATGGACAGGCCCCTATGAAGTAACCGATGTATGGACAAGGAAAATATTGTAATAATGCGCGGGAAAAGACACGTTACGGTGCATAAAAACCACGTAAAAAGGTTCCACGAGAATCTGAGTTAAAAAGAGTAGTCATATGTATAGAAAAAAATAATTAACATGTATGTAAATAATAATAAAAAAAAAAATATATATAATAAATAAATAATTATAATCATAATCATAATTAATAAGTATAAACAATGAATTAAATAAAACGCTATTAAGCGAGGATAATTTAAAATAACATATTTAATTTTAGTGCTAAAAACGGAAGATTTATAAATGCTAAACGAAATTTCATTTGATCAATTTATAACAACTTAATTAACCAAAATCGACATTAGTATCTTGTCTTGTTTCCAGATAAGACAATCACACGGAACCTAAAGATTATTTTAATCCACAACGCGTAACCTATAAACACCGTATAAAATACATATGCAAAATGCCAACACGAGAATTTATTTCTAGACGGGTATTATACCTAATGATGTTAGAATACTCGTTGAGGCACAACGATCACGTAAACCAGTACATAATAAACGGTGAAGGACCTACGTGTCTAAGAAACCATATGAGAATAGCCAATGAACATTTACCTGTACCATATACTACAGCTGAGATGAATAGAATTATGGAGATAATCACTATGACTCTACGTTTAACAATTTTAGTACGCGAAATACACGCACCCACATGCCTCCAATTGGCAAATTTAATAACCGAACTAATACAAGCCGCCGAGGCAGCTGAATAAAATTAATACAAAGGAATAAATTATTAATATGTAAAGTAGAACTAATATCTCATAATGTAATATTATTATCCGAATAAAATTATCTCACAAATACAATTAATTATATATTTTTACAGTGACAACAAGTGAATAAATAATCTAGTAATTACTAATTAAAGAGTGAAAATACAATAGTGTAGACTATACCTATAACTGGGAATCAGAGGGTTGATAAGATTCTACACATTTGAATGGACATAATCTAGTAAAGTAATTAAGCTTTCAAATAAAAGTTTAAAACATATATAAGACCAATAGATTATAGGACGAATATATAAAATATGTCTAATTGTCTAATTGTAATAGATTAAGTATTTTTAACCACAAATATGTAGCCACCATGTACTAACACTAGAATAAGAAGGAAAATGTAAAACAAAACAAAACAAAACAAAAAAAAAATGTATTATTATCTAACAATAATTATTATGTGCTTAACCCAATGTATCACTATTTTATAATCAGATGTACTAAATTTCTAAATGTAACAAAGTATCACTACTTCATATAACAGTGTATCACTATCTTATAACCAATGTATCATATATGTAAAATTGTTATAATACCATAAAATGTTAAAGATTTATGTTTAAGCTTTTAAACATAAAGTCTTTTTTTTTGAAGGGAGGTGTTACGTACCTACGTATTTAGTAATTAAGTAATAACAATGTACGACGTAGCGCAGGTTTCTAATAGTACTCGACGATATAATTAATAAGGCAATTAGTATATTATAACACGTTAGGGACACTGTAAAAGTATCTCTCTAGGAAAGCCAAACATTCATACGAAGGATACGAGTCGACCAGCATACCAAGTACGAGACCCGGACGCAGTCTCATGACCGAATTTGGCCATTGATACAACCACCCACTCCAAAGGACTCGATCATATAAATACCAGCCCGGGACAAGAGCTCGGCAGACGGTTAGGGATACTCAAGACATTTGGAGTCAGGTCATAACACCGCTCACATCTCCACCATAGCTTATATACATTGTAATTTTGTACTTAAATAAATACTCATAATAACCTATTGGATCAAGTATTCATTTCCACGTTGATGTATAAATCGACGTCAGTTGGGACGCAACAGAATTTTGGCGCTGTGGACAGGGTCTTCCAAGATACAAGGAACATTCAACAATATTTGTCGAAATATTTTGGATCAACTTCAATCAACAGAGGCAACTTCACCTTCGTGGATCACCGTTGAGCTGAGGAGTGCACGCTTCAATTCAACGACTCTGGGAAGACCGAACGTTTGTTACAATCCAACTACGGCGAGAGAGATCAAGCAACGAGATGAATACAGCAATGTTGTAAGCATAATTTATATAACCGTCTCCTTTGGTCTATTGGTCCATCGTATTTAGGGAAAATTATTAAAATATTATTGAAGGCCATATTATAAAAAGTTATTTAAGGGGCAATTTTTAAAGATATTATTGAAGTTATTAAAGGGCATTTATTGATTATTATTGAAGGGCAATTATTGAAGATTATATTGTGAATTATTAAAGGGCATTTATTGAGAAGTTATTATTATGAATTATTAAGGGTATTTTATATTATTTTGAGAATTATTGTGAATTATTACAGGGCATTATTGAGATTATTATTGAGATTATATTTATTGTTAATTATTGAGGCCATATTTTTGAGTTCATCTTATTATTTAAGTACAACTCCCTTGGAATTAGCTACTCCATTGTATAGAACACGTGTAGATTTTGTAGCCCATGTTTTAAAGTCCCTAGCCCATGTTTAAAGCCCGCCAGCCCGAGTAGAAGCCCCAGCCGAATTTAAAACCCAAATCGAATAAAAATAATAAGTCAATTAAGATTATATTAAATGAGATTATAATAATAAAATTAAACATTAAATATTACTGAGATTATAATTAAAGGATTAGAGTAAAAAAAAATAAATTATAATAATAAAATATTAATGAACAATAGTTCAGAAGGAAATATTAATGACGAATTTAAAACGATAGCTAGAGAAACGTTAGATAGAATAATTGAAATAATCGAAAACGAAAGTAATTTAGAAATTGACGTAAACAATACTGATAGCGAAATAGTTGACAACATAGAAATAAATAATTTAGACGAAGAATTAGATTTATTTAATGAAGAAATACTTAATGAACGTATAGAAACTAAACCAATAACCAGTGATATATTAAATAAAAGTTTACGATTAATAAACCTAGAAGAGTTTGAATTCATTTCCACGTTGATGTATAAATCGACGTCAGTTGGGACGCAACAATAGTCACGTACGTGAAGTTGGCCCTTCAACTATGCTAAAACATTCTGAAACTTATGCTCAGAGTTAGCAAGTAGTTTGCAAGAATTTGCAAGACTATTTTTAGAATTTTCAAATTAAAATTATGGAAGTTATCGGAAATAATGATACTGCAGGGCCAACTTCACGCAGCCCTTCAAAGTCAACCCAGAAACTCCAAACCGGTATTAAAACATTTCCTACAGTTAGCAAGAGTTTGCAAGTCCATTATCAGAGTTTGCAAGAAAGGTATTCGGCCAGGGCGAGCTTTCAAAGTTTTGTGCCCGGCCCTTCAAAGTCAACCCAGAAACTCCAAACCGGTATTAAAACATTTCCTACAGTTAGCAAGAGTTTGCAAGTCCATTATCAGAGTTTGCAAGTAAGTTCATTGGCCAGGGCGAGCTTTCAAAGTTTTGTGCCCGGCCCTTCAAAGTCAACCCTGAAACTCCAAACCGGTATTAAAACATTTCCTACAGTTAGCAAGAGTTTGCAAGTCCATTATCAGAGTTTGCAAGTAAGTTCATTGGCCAGGGCGAGCTTTCAAAGTTTTGCGCCTGGTCGTTCAAAAACACAGAAACTCTAAACTGGTTTTAAAATATAAACTAACGGTTTGTACCTATGCGTATGAGGGGTCGCTGTAAATTGCATCCCATTCTTTATTTTTTATGCAAATTGCGGCCCGGGTATATTTTGTACATACGTAAATTTTGGCCTGGGTATATTTTGGCGCTGGTAGTTAGCAAATAATAGCAAATCTATTTTTGAAGTTATAGGGTTGCCAAAAAAAAAAAAAAAAAAAAGGTCATCAGCCAAAATATTAAAAAATATTAATATAAATAATCACATATTTTATTGAAAATTAGGCCACATATAAAAATATAAAAGTATTTAAAAAAAATTAAAATATATAAACGTATTATAATAAAAGTATTGAATACAAAAAACATTACTATTCAGTTAGATATTTGTTTCTCAACTCGTTCACTAAGCTTTTTCAAATCAATAGAAATGCTTGTATTTGCACACCGTAATTGATGTAGCAGGTTTTCATCTGTTAGGTTTGTGCGTGATTTATCTTTGGCGAATTTAATTTTCGAAAAAAAACGATTAACACGTGTAAGTCGATCCAAAAGCACTCACAACTTTTTGTGACAGATTTCTCAAATTGGGAAAATGTTCTTTTGTGATATTAATATTATAAAAATCTATTTTTGATTTTGATGTTTCAAAAATGAGTTTTAATTCATTATTGCATTGTAAGTCAATGAGTTCCATCTGAAGATATTCTGGGGCCGAATTGACATCAGTATGAAAAGGAGATGAATATATTTCTAATATTGTCTTGTATTTGTCTAAATTAGTAAAACGACTTTCAAAAGCAGCTATAAGTTTCCTTATTTCTTGTGCATATTTAATGCTATCGATATGTTTAGAATTTTTCAATTCTTTTAGCAATGGAAAGTGTTGAACGTTATTATTATCTTTTCCCTGTAATGATATATTTAATTGGTTCAGTTTTTCGACAATATCCACTAAAAAGCATAAATGTAATAACCATTCATCATTACTTATTATTATAGAATTATTACTTTTGTTGCGATTACGTTGTTAATAATACAGATACCGCGTTGCACGGGCATTCCAGAATATTCTATCAGCGCAAAAATATTTTTTTTGTAAATATTTGATAAATGTCGCGGGCCGCAAAACTTTCCAAGGCGGGTTGGCCATCCCTGGTCTATGCAGTATTGCAGTCCTATGAGAGTAAAAAATGTGGATTCAATTCTGAATGCGTAGAAAAAAGTTTTTTTTGCATATTTGAGAATATTTCATGGGTTAGAGAATATTTAACCCATTTAGCATATTTTGGAATATTTCGTAAATTGTGGGAAAAAAATTTGTATTTATTTTTAATTTTAATATTTTGATACCCAGAAAAACATTTTTTGAACATTAAACATTTTTTTTTTTATAATTTCCAACTCTTACTAAAGTGCAATAGTACTCCATTAGAATACGCAACTTTTAATACCTAATTAATACCTCACTATAAAAATAATGTTGAAAAAAAAAAATTGTTAAATGCATATTATAGCATATAATGATGTTTATTGATTATTTTCGCATATTATTTTATGCATATTGTAGCATATTTCTTGAATTTTTAAGAGAATATAATAAGAATATTTGAAGGTTTTTCAGAGAATATTAGCATCATATTTTAGGTATTTTAAGAGAATATAAATCCGGTCTTTAATTATCACTATTATTTTTATGTATCTGGCCGGTACAATATGCATTAATATGCATTTTTATATATACATATTATCACCGTCTATTCGAATTATTATTATTATTATTGCCGTTATTATTACGCCCGTCTGAGCTTTCTCGGCACCAACTTAATATAACAAGCTCTATACACCTTATTTTGTCTATTGAGTTTTTTATTATTATTATTATTACTGTGTCACTAATGTGTCCATCCTTTTAGAATATCATTATATTACTATGGTAAAAAAAAAAAGAAAAGAAAAGAAATCCACGACGCTCTGGCCCTTCAGGTCTCGGCTCGTGGTTGGTGGCCTTGCCCAAACCGTCGGGTAACCACATGACTCTCGAGCCATGAGTAATATGTCTCGAGTTGTCACAACATGTCAATTGATCGAAAACAATTGATCGCACGAGAATTGCTCGAAAACTTTTGATCGAAAAACAATTGCTCGCAAAACTAAAAATTATTATTGTTATTTTATTGATATCTTATATTTTTTAAAAAAAAGGTCAAATAAAATTGGTAAAAAAAGGAAAATTATAGGCTATTCCACGTAGATATCTAGAATGAATAGATCATTATAATCAGTGCAAATAGTTTAAAAATTGTTCTAATATTTCTTCATTTTCTGTATAATAATTACTTTCAATTAAAACACTGTATGAACTTATTACATCATCCTTATAGGTACAAATGCTAAAGCCGGTAACATTCTTAATTGCAATGCAAATTTAGGGTCTTCATTGGTCTATTATTAAAAGGTCTATGATTATAATATTACATTATTACTTATTCGGGTTATCGCGTTATTGAGCAACCAATTTGTTTTTTGCGAACAATTATTCTTCGATCAATTGTCGTTTGCGAGCAATTGTTTTTTGATCAATTGACGGGATACCATTTGTAAACAACATAATGTTATAATTTTTAACTCAATCTGCTTGAGTAACGTACATAAGCCTTTTTTTACGGAGGAGGGTGTGGTTACAATAATATTTTTATATCTATATAAGATTTGACCATGTTATAAATAGTATTAACTATACCTTCTTCACTTTCACGAACTTCATGTCCGTGTATTATTTGGCTGTAATAATACAATATTATTATTAGTGAAATAAACGTATTGTGTTTTTTTACCACCTCAACCCAAACCAACACTACGACCGGATCATGATCAACCAGTGTTCAATCATCGTGTGTGCATCACACTCTGTACTCTGTAGTCTGTGTTTTTTAACACAATTTATGTCTTCTGGTATCATCACATATCGTGGTTACTGTTAATAAGATAAACACGACAAATGTAAATCTAATAACGGACTAAGATATTATACAGGATTATGGAACACAAATAATATTTGTTAGGGACTTCAGCACTTGGGCTAAATACATGACTATAACATAACCTAACCTAGACAGAATGTTAGATGGTGTGGGGCACTGGTGCACAAATCTTACGGTTGGGTGGAGTACGGGGGCATTTTAGACACTGCGTTAAGTCTTTAGTGGATATTATCATAGACTATAATATATTAATAATTAATATCATACATAAAATACTCTAGTCAAACTGCGGTATTTTGGCCGTCGGGTCTGAAGGCTTTACCGCCGTGGTTTTTACGTTCACGAAAATCAAACGTGTTCAAATATAGCGCGACATACACAGCGACGTTCATCGACTTTTGCCGCCGTCGCGACACCGCTGACGGCGACACCACTCAACCGTTCGTATCGTAAAAACTGCGGCGGTAAAATCGTTCGAACCCGATGGCTAAATTACCGTAGTGTGGAGGGGCCCGCCAGTGATCTAAATATAACATACATTATACTAATTATTGTTGTATTGAAATTATTGATAGTAAGGAAATATTCAATATTGTATTTATAGAAATTCGTCAAAATTATTTTATTTTATCATTGATTATATTTCAATACCATTGTCGTATCTGCATTCGATGTCTAAACAGTACCTTGGTGTTTAATTGTGAATCGTGTTTCTTTTTTGAACCTTATGTTAAGTTTTATTATATTGTTAATTTATTGCTTATAATAATAAGTACAAATAATAATTAACACATACGAAATGGAAACGAAGGTAAGTACATTTCTTTATTGAAATACGTAATAAAGTAAACATCATTGATTAATTATTGTGTATCAACGCAAAATCTCAGCAAAGTAAAATTGCTCCGCCTGTAGTACCTACTAGCTCCATGATCGCGTCGGGATGAAATATAGGTAATTTGAAATGTTGAGATTTGAAGTTGAGTATAATATTATAATATAATATTTTATCAATTAATTTATACAGCATCTGTTCACTATTCAGACTTTCAGGTCTCTTGGATTTTCTCTTTCATTATTATGCTAGGTACTGATAAACGTTTTAGATTCTGAGCGGTGATTAGTTTTAATATAATTTTTTATTAATTTTAGTTTTTTTATCCATCTATATTCTATATCAGGGCCTAAAATAAATGAAACTTCGTACTACACTATTTTATAATTTCACACAATTTAATATGAGTTCTCCCTCTCTAAAAATAAAATATAATTTAAAATTTTTTTTTTATTTATTTGAAAATTGAACATAACACCTGTCACCTGTATAGAATAATTAAAAGTATAACCTAAAATTATATTTAAAACTGAATTTTTCAAGTTCAATATTATTTGTTAAATTATATTTTTCTTTGACTTCTTCAAAAACCCCTTGATACCATTCCTGTTTTTTTGCATGTGTATGCATTTTAGAATGTCTTTTTTTTTTGTTTATCCAATTAAAGACAGCTGGTTGAGGATCAAACTCGTCTAAAGCTGACATGTTTATTTTCACATAGTGTAGTACTATACTAAATAATAATATATTATATTTCGCTAGGTGGACAAGAATCAGAAAACATTAATTAATAATTTTATTTTGCTGATATTTCATTTATCACAAAATAAGATTTACTATACGTATCTACTATACATAATTGATAATATTATACTATTTTATTCTGTGTTAGTTAGTTCATGGAATCATACAACCACTTACCACAGAGTAACAATAAAATAATAATATTTATAGCTTATAACATTGATTAAATATACATCATGCTATTATTAGTTTTTTCCAATGGCATTATCAATGAATTTTATCACACACACACACACACATATAACTTATCAGTTAATATAACCATAGATTATATATATAATTTCTAGGTATATAATTGGTATATTAATATAATCTTAAAATTCAACCTTTTTAGTCTACAATTATTTTGTAACGCAACGTCGCACAGTGTTTACAAATCGAAAATAGCTGGAATAAAGTCTATTAAAAAAATATTGTTTTTATATTTAAATTATTGCAACTTTTAAGTATATTACTATTGTTGAATAATGTATTACAAACAATTTTCAAAAAAATAAAATTCTCATTGATAAAATCACTATTTTAAGTAGAAAAAGAACGTAATTCAGAAAATGTTTAATAAATTACCACAGTTTGTGTATCATTAATAAGTAAATTCTAATACCATGATTCTGAACAAAGTTGGTATAGGCAGCAGTGGCATACGCAGGATTTTTCAATGGGGGGGGGGCTTGAAAATTAGTTAGGTACAATTTTATTTTTATTTAGTCTAGTCTAATAATATTTGAGGTAATTTAAAATGTTTGTAACTTTTCAACTTTTCTGGTAGAAAAAATGCTATGATCATAAGCTTCGATGTCCAATGTATGTTTTTGGAAGCATATTTGATCTAGTTGGGGAGACTGGGTACAATTGTACCCATTTTCATAAAATTATTTATTTCTGCCAAAATTCAAAATTTTTTGATTCGTTTACACTTTCAATTAGTATTTTTTTTTTATGGAACTAATTTATTCAGTGAGTATAAAATTATCAAATGGGTTGAAAATAAAATTAAAAAACCTGGGCCTATGGTGGTACCATTGATAATATGATAATTAATAAAAATATTTTCTTCTTGTATCTCAATCTCATAATCAGGGATTGGATTTTGAAGCCACCAAATTGTTTGATCTAACCATAACTCGTAAGTTACCTACATACAAGTTAAAAATTCAGTTACAAACTAATTTACTTTTAATTTAAGTAAGTGCTTATTTGAATGCAGTATTATGAAATATTTGTTAAATAAGTAATTCAATTATCCAATTACCTTTCATAATCTCAATCAACATTAAATTTTCTAATCTGAAATTTGATTTAAAGCCTGTCCATGAACATTTTGATGACAATTCATTTGTGAATAATCTATGCAATACACGTTTCGTAAAATTTTTTGTATCAGTTCCTCCAATTGTCTTAATGAAAGCTCTTTATAATACAAACAATGTATATTTATTTATATTAATTGAAAAAAAAAAATTATATTACCATTTGAGATTCAAATGTTGGGTCAGTTTTTATTTTATCATCAATACTAGTAATAGCCTCGATATCTATCATAGGAAATAGTACTATAAAATCATCATCAAAAACGTTATTCTTTTCACATTTATAGCCACTATAGTTTTCCTGTAATAATTTTTCAATTTTATCTAATCTTGCATCATGTCGTTTTACATATGCATGTATAGCAACAAAATTTTCCAATATTTTTGAAATCATATTATCGTTTACAATATTATCTGTGTAACATCAACAATATTATTAAATTAACTATTTATTTATTAAATTTTCTTGTTACCATTACCTACCTCTATAATTAATAGATAGATTTGAAATATCATCAGTAGGCCGATCATTTAAATTATCAATAATAATGTTATTTTGATTATCACTTGATTCAAAAGTATTTATGTCTAAAATATTATCATTGCTTGATTCATTATATAATATCTACATGGCCGCTGTGAATACAGAACACAATCAATGATGTTTTTTTAATTATACATTTAAATTGTATAATATTTAAATTTTTGGGATGTACATTATAGATTTAATTAGTTTGAGCTAACTACTCTTAGTTAATTATTTAAAAAAAATACCTGAAACAATATTATTAGTAGATGAAGTACTTGCTACAAACGGTCCAGCATCTAAATTG
This sequence comes from Macrosiphum euphorbiae, assembly GCA_949089665.1. Lineage (NCBI taxonomy): Eukaryota > Metazoa > Arthropoda > Insecta > Hemiptera > Aphididae > Macrosiphum > Macrosiphum euphorbiae. The sequence continues at coordinate 200,930 of CARXXK010001650.1, forward strand.
AATGGGGTTTAAAATAATGTAATATCATAGGCTGACAGACCGTCATCGCTCAGAATCGTTTTTCTTATACAATGATATTATATCATTGGATTCAAATTTAACACAATCCTTTACAGTGACTCACCACTCACCTGTAACATAATGTACAGCGGAGCGACACCCACTTACCAATCCTTTTTTTGTATTTTTTTTAGTAGACAATTAGTTCTATTTTTTTTTTATTAAATACAAATTTTTAGCAAAAACACAGTTTATATTGTTTTATTAATAAAAACATTTTTTATCATAATATAATATAGATTTTTTTTATAAAAATTAGATTTTCTATATTGAATATAAATTGCTTTATCGTATATAGATTTTTTTTTATTAAATATACATTTTAATCAAATATACATTTTTTACTCATTTTTATAATATATATAATATTTTTTTATCAAACATCTTAATTGTTAATAACATTTTAATTGTTTTTTTTTTTAACAAATATGGGTTTTTTTATTAAATACAGAATTTACTCAAAATACCAATATTATAAATTCGATTCTTCAACAGTAAAAAAGCTAAAGTAGGAATTTTTTTATAATTTTTTTTTTTTATAGCTTCCAAAAGGTGGAAGGAAACCAAGATTAGATTACAGTATTATGCTTGAACATCTTAAAAAAGTTGGAAAAGATCTTTTTGATTCAAATGAAGCGTTGTTGCCATATTCAAATCCTATTTGGAAACAAATAAGTGATCAGTTTGATGGCAAAATTACTGGCCAGACTTTGTACATAAATATTTATCAAGATCGTCATTCCTGGCAAACAATTTTGAAGGAAACCTTAGGATTCACAAAGCTTCAACATACTTCTGACATCGACGAAGAAGAAATAGACGGAAGTGCTCAAAGTTCAGACGCAGATCAAAATACTGATCATGATGAAAATTTAAAATCATTTAAATTTGAAGTCCCATATCAAGAATTTCTAAAAATGAAACCCGTTGAAATGAGCTATGGAAAAACAAAAAGGAAATTTACAGTTTTAAAACAGTGTGTATGGACAAATATAATTAACGATACGTTTTTAAACAATTATAAAGTTCCTTGTTCGTTTGCATACAAACACTGCAGGGTTAATAAAGTTGTTGATCGCAGTAAATATTATTTACAGTTTGAAGGAAAATGCAAAGACTGTCTATCAAAGTTAGTTGGTTGGGCTGAAAAAAAACCCAAAGAAGGGTTTCCTCTCATCATAACTATTGTGACTCAAGACACAAGAAATAAATGGCCAAAACATACATCAAAAAGAGCCTTAAATGGTACAAAAAGGTATGATATTGGAAAAGAGTTGTTACAATCCTGTGCTAGTAATTGGCAACGAAACGCAGTTTCCTCAATAGATTTTGGCGACAAACTACCTCCAAATATTTACAACAAATCTGTGTTGAGAAAATGTAAACAAGAGTTTAAAGATGATGTGCTTGGAATTAACGATAAGTGCCCGATCAAATCCCTTATTGAGTTAAAGCATGGGAAATTTAGTGGTTCAATCCATACGGTTAGTGCTGATAAGATATTTATTCACTACTGGACTCCATATCAGTTGGTTGTATATAAACATTTACAAAAATCGTATTGCAGACTAGCTATCGATGCTACAGGAAGCTTGGTTAAAAAAATTGTAAGAACAAAACAAAATATTAAGTCAAGTCATATATTCTTGTATGAAGCTGTTGTTTCAAACTCACAATATCAAGTTCCTGTTACACAAATGCTCAGCGAAAAACAGGACACATTAACTATATATTATTGGTTGGCGCAGTGGTTAAAAGATGGGGTTCCAATACCTCAGGAAGCTGTTTGTGATTATTCAAAAGCGTTACTAGGAGGCATAACTAGAGCATTTTGTAACGGAATACCATTACATGAGTATGTAAATAAGTGCTTTAAGGTAATGCAGAAACATAATAGTGTGAAATCTGAGAAACTATTTTGTTATGTAAGAATTGATATTGCTCATTTGATTAAACTAGTTTGTAGATGGAAGTGCTGGCAAGGTAAAAGAACAATTCGATTGAAAGAATTTTACGTCAGATGTACTAGATTATTAATTAAAGCCACGTCTTTATCGGAGTTTGAAGACATTCTTATGGACATATTAACAGTTTGTTACAGTGACACTGAAGGTAGATGTTTATCATCCAATACGGATTGTCCAAGTGAAATTGCACGTAACAAATTATTAAATAAAATTAAAGGTTTCCCTACTGTGCCAATGGATGATGAACAATGTTTAGTTGATGACAGTTATTTTCCAAATGAAGATGATTACATGTCTAACGATGAAATAGACAACAGTTACTTATCAGACGATGAAGATAATGTTAGTTCCAACACAATAAAACATTTTTTGGACAAGATTGAAAACAAAAGTATTGTTAATTCATCTCAAAAAGGAGAAAAATTGAGCCCATTCTATGTTCCCGAATTTGCAAATCAACTTTTACGGATTTCAAAAGAATTTCCATTATGGTCAAACGTAATGATGGCCAGTTTCAAGTCTCCATATGAAACTGCAACATCTGCTTCAGTTGAAGGAAATTTTGCTGAATTAAAAAATAATATTCTATCACAAAAATCTTCTCTTCTATCCATCGACCGATTCATTTCCACACATTTAATTAACATTGATCAAATGATGAAAATCGCAAGAAGTATTCAAGTCGATGTCAAATCTACAGGTAAATTTTATTGTTTTAACATGACATATTCATTTTTGAGAATCCACAATGTAATAATACTATTATCGTTTTAAACATTTTTTTTGACAGAACTCATCGAGCCATCAACTGAGAAACTTAGTAACTTAGAAAGAAGATCGCAGTCATTATCTTCTAGTGGCTCTAATTATACAATTGAAACTAATATATTGTCATTGAAATCAAAAACAGATATTAGTCCAATATGTAAATCAGACACTGGTACGTAGTAAATTATAATGCTAAACATTTTTCAGTACCTAATCATAATAATTTGTTAAAATAACATCACTTTAAAATATTTGTTTTGACAGAACTCTTTGACCCGTCACCTGAGAAACATAGTAGTTTAGAAAGAGGATCGCGGTCTTTATATTCTAGTGGCTCTGATCATATTGAATGGAATATGTTGTCTTCAAAATCAAAAAGAGAAATCAGTCCGCTTTGTAAATCAGACACTGGTATGTAGTACATTATTATGCTAACAATTTTTCAGTACCTAACCATAATAATTTATTTCGTAGTCAGTGATATTATATCATTGAATTCAAATTTAATACCATCAATTATACAGTGAACTACTTAAAACCTACTATACAGCGGAGCGACATTCACTTGACCCCCTTTTTTTATAATATAAAGTATTTTAATAAAAGCCAATTCCCTATAAAACGTTACTAAAATAATTCCAATAATGCATTACATTAACAATTTACAGAAAAAAGTGACCCTGATGAAAACGATTCAAATATAAGCATAGCAACTGTTGATGAAGAAGAAACGTGGGGAGGTCTTAAAACGGATAAAATTGGTCCACTTCAGAATACTTATGTTCCTAAATCCAAAAAAAAATTACGTTCAACTAAATATATGGATAATTTTCCCGAAATTGACAGGATATTGAACACGTCTCGGATGAGGTCTCACCTAAATTCCTTAATATTAAATGGAAATATATCAGCCACTTGCAAATTTAAGAAAAATGTATATATCTTAAGCAATACGTGTCCATTTGATGCTACATTAGTTGGAATATGTGTTGCATATATAGATTATGAAACCTTTAGAATCTATGTTGATAATTCTAAAAACGCAATGTTAGGCATGGCGAAAGAAATTGCTTTGAACGGCTCAAGCAGAGTAACATACCGTCAGAGATTAGAACTAATAATGCAGCATTTTGAAGTTGAATCCAACATACCAACTATTAGACACATTAATGCAGAATGTAATGTATCCAAAATTGTCTATGACTTTTTTAAGACCGACCCAAGTGCAACGCAGTATACAATTTGTACTAAAAATTGTATTGAAAAAGAAAAAACACAGCCATCACCAACATTGATTTTAAAAAAAGATAATGGGTTTTCAAACTTAAAAGGTATTATTTTGCAGTATACGAAAATGAAAGTTACTCAATGTAAAAACCTAAGCTGCACAGGACTTATTCAAACGCATAGAGAATTAGGAAATGCAATTTTCATCGAAGCAGATGCACTTTGCCATAAAGATGGCTATAAAATAGATGATTTTCCAGAAGATATTGAGATTGAAAAGTTAAGGTAAGATTTACTTTGATTTATGAATCTAAAAACATTCTATTAATATATTTTATACATACAATTTTTCATAACAAAATCAAATATTATCAACCGGTTTTTTTTATATCAATCACTACATATTAATAAAAGATGAAGATAAATATATTTTGTAGGTTTATCATTATTTCAATCATTCATATCACAACATATCTTTCGGCTCTTTCACTTCTTCAAAAGAGTTGCGTTCATTTTGCAATTTGATGAATAATTAATTAGTGGTACCTTCCTACCTGATACTACTGTACAATAACAATAACTTGTACCTATAGGCACAACATTAACTTTAACATCATAATTTTTTTAAGTAAAATAAGTACTAGTAAAAATGTCCAAAGATTAACTACAGTAGACGACTGGTAAGGAAGTCTAGTTCAAATTTATTTTTGTAATAAATTGAGCTACCATGTTAACTATTTTCACAATCAGTTGGGCAATGATGATCAATTTACTAATCTTTGCAGTAATTACGGAATTTATCGGATTTGGCAAGAATCATTAAATTCTTATATTCTTCTAAATATTAAAGATTTGACTTAAAAATTATTAAAATACTTAAGATATGAACTTTCTAAAGTTTAAATAGGTTTGAAAAATATTTTTTAAAAAAAGTTAATTGATCATGCAATTTTTTTTTATGCGATGAGTATGTAATGAATTATGTGAAGTTTTGATTTTTAATTTTATTTTAACATAATTGGTTATTGATTAATGATAATTGTAATGCACGTATACCCATTATGAAATACATTTAACTTTATTTAACTGTACACAGAAATCATCATAAACATACTTGATCTTAATAGGTACGTATTAATATCAATCATTCACTATACCTTTGGACATTACGTGACATATGTAAGGAGATTTAATGGCAATTGGGAACTGCACAATGATCTACAGCTGAAGATTGAAAAAATAAAAAATAAAGAATCTGTCAAAAATATTATTCCTCACATTTTAATGTACATAAAAATTTAATTTAAACATGTTTAAAACACTTGATTTAAAAGGATATTTTTTTTTTATCATTATATTTCTTTCAGCACTAGTTTTATATGCATTGGTATTCTGTTTTTATTTTGTATTTTTTAACACTGCTATTTTTATTTATTTTTCCATTTTTGCTAAAACGGGTTTGTAGCTTAGTACCTTTGTACAATTTAATTTTTTAGTTTTTATAAAGTGAAGTATGACAATCAGTGAGTATTTTAGTACTAATAAAAGAACCATAATTTATTAGAGTGTTTTTGGATGATTTAAGTATTTAACCTTGAATAAAAAATATTTACGCGTACGTGTACTTTTTGAGTGTACTTGCCCAAGTGTAATGTTTTTGGAATAAATGGTAATATCTACGTATAATTTTGTCTTACGGACTACACTGAAAGAAAAATCCTAATCATATTAAAAAAAAACTATGTTGGTTTGACAAATATCTTGTCACTATTCAACCCATAAGATATTTGTCAAACCAACAAATGTTTAATTGTTAATACCATAATATTATTCCGAATATAAGTCTTATATTATTAACAATGGTCTTGTTGAATTAATAACTACTACTTTCAAATGAAAATATAACTCTTGTAATAGTGAGAATATTCTTATCATCATAATCATGATTAATACTAACCAACAACAATGTAATTGTTTAAATAATAATGTTAATTTTTGAACTAACAACTCAAAATTGTTGTATTCATGAGTAGCATTATTAAAATCATATTTTGAAATATAATTTGAATGATAAATATTCTTATTAAAATGACAATTATCTTGTGAAAATATTTGTTTTATCGGTTAAATAAAAAGAGTTAGTATATATTTTTTAAGTGTTTAAATTGTATTTATTACATAAAACAATCAACATTTTAACTCTAGTTACTGAATACTTATACATATAGGTATTTAATAAATTTTGTAATATGCTATTAGCCGTTAGGTTTATATATAAAAAACAAATCTATACTTTATCAGTTTATTAGTAAGTATTATAATATAATACTAATTCAGTGAAAAAACAAATGTAGTATAGTTATATTTATAATATAATCAGTTAATTAATATACTAATAAAATAAAAAAAAATATAAATTATAAAGACAAATTTAATTATATTATAATATTAATGTAGTAAAAAAAAAAAAAAAAATGTAATATAGGTAGTTATATATTTTATAACTTAATCAGTTAGTTTATATATTTTATATATTTTAAATCTGATTCCTTTTCAGTATAAATAGGTAATAAAAAAATATTCAGCTTAAGAAGACATGATACTTAATTAAGTTTTTAAAAATATTATTATAGGAAAAATACAAAAATTATTAATTTTTTAAATCATATAAAACTTGAACTAATTTTGGGTGAGGTGTATCATATTTAGATGTTACACCAAAAAAGAATTTTTGTATGAATAACCAAACGATTGATGATTGACTTGGGTATTCCAAGTTGAATAAGTGGAAAATTTTGTAACATACTTCTATAGCCCTTAGTATAGAATGCACTTTATACATAATTGTGTCAAAATATACTAAAATTTCTTTAGGATGAAAAATAGTTCCTACAACTAAAATGAATGGTTGGATAGGATCCCCACGACTTTTAAGTTCCTCTAAGTGTTGCTGCATTACATCAACTGATTCACCAAATAATTAAACTGTCTTGTGAATCTTTAATTGAATATTTTATTTGATTAGATTCTTTCTTCCTTGTTCATCTCTGGTAAGTTTTCTGGAAGTGGGAGCAAAAAGAGCATGCAGCAAATATACCAATACACAATTTTTGACATCTATAAACAATTTTTTTGTAAATAAAAATGCATTATTGTTATTAGAAGTTTAATTATATATCTTAATATCATTAATATTCATTTCATTTGTATTTTTTAAGGTGTCCAATATTTTTCGGCTGTTTAAATCTTTGATTTTTTCATCAAATAATTTAAAAACTTTATCTGATTTGTCCTTGAAGTCTTGATATATATTAATATTATTAGGAAATAGAACATTGTAATCAATATCAATCTAAAAAATTATTTTATATATAATGGAATGTAATATATCTATAACGCACAATTTAAAATTTCAATTCCTTACCAATTTATGGCCATAAGGAACTTTATATTGTTTCCAATTCTTTAAAATGTCTGTAGTCGATCCAGAATTCTTAATATCATTCAATCTATAATTTACAGTAGCTTTCCAATTCGATTCTAGTTCTGGGAATGTAGTGTCATTGTATTTCAATACATCTAGTATAGAATCTATTTCACTTTCAGATACTGTAAATAATTATAACTAATATAAATAAAGTAAGTTTTTATAGATAAATAGGTAGTACATATTAACAATTTACCAAATTCTTTTTCGAACCAGCCGTTTTTCTGTGTTTTGTCGGTGATTATTTTGTTTTTAATGATTGTTGTAGGTATTAATCCAGTATTTTTCATATTTCTTACAGAGTTGTAATACTTGGAGTACAATTTTCCTTTAGGATTTTTGTTACAACCAATTTTCATGAAATATGTATCCTGTAGGTTTCATAGTTATTAGTCTAAGCTAATCTTAGTTATTAGTTATTAGTATTACACTTATACTAGAATGAATCAATCAAATTACCTTAACTTCCGTTTTAAACATAGCAACAATTTGGTTTGCTAGTGATTCTGCCAAACTTACAGACATAGGTATTTGTTGGGACAGTACTTGTGCAATAAGTATGTCTACTAATGTTGCCCGTATACCATCGTTCAGTTTGTTGTGTGTTTTAAAATAATCTAGTATCAGGGAACCTTGAGTAGATGAAGTGAGGACTTCGTCGACTCTTAAATTATGACATGATTTATGAGGTTTTGGAAGAGTTTCTGCATTTGATTTGTTTAAAGACATTTCATTTGAGTTTGTATTTTGACAATTATTTAAAATATTCATGTTCTTTTGCCATTGTTCTGGTTCTTCTTCAAACTTAAATATTATTCCATATGGAAAATTGTTTAAAAGTCTGTAAACCTGCTCACTTTTCATGCGAGAAAGAGTTGTCATATCTATAAGTTGATCTACATAAATAAGCAACATAGAATAAATTACTATAAATCATTAGTTAATAATCCATTTTATGTAAAAAATAGGAAAAATAAGAAACAGCGATCAAGAATTTAACCTAATATAGAATATTAATAATAATTATCATTACAATTTATTATTATAAATCATAGTTTATAGCAATTTTCCTACCAACACATGTTTGATAGACACATTTTAATCCCCATGAATCGAATAATTGTTGCATTCTTGGCAAATCTTCCACTGGGTAATTATAATCTAATACACCACTGACAGTACTTCCACTAACTGGAGTACTAGTAAATAAATCATCATCAAACGTTTCATGCAGTCCAAGAGATGCCTAATGAATTTTGATAAAATAGTGAACAATAAAGTCTAGTTTGAAATTATAAAATCTTATATTGTAGTCTTAAAATGTTTAATTTATTATAACTACTTACAGAACAAGATTGTTGTATATTTAAATATGACCCATTAGGAGTATAATCGGACATATTGATTAGTTACTTAAGTTATTGTACCAAGTATTAAATGAAAAATTACATTACAAATCTGAAATTAAAACCAAAATTTACAAAAAAGTATTAAATCAGTTTTTAAATAGGAAAAATAGCCACATAATCAATAAGTTGACAATAAAAAATAAATATACATACACAATTAGACAATAAAAATGTTTTATGAGAAAATTAAAATAATATTAAAGCTTATCAAATTAATAAAACTGTTTTAACCGTATCATTTTTTTACCGGATGGCATGGTTGTGACATTTATGGGAGGTCCATCAAATTCATTAACACCACATATAAAACAACAATTTATCACTTCTTCACTACTACTCACATTAAAAGATTCATAATGTGAACTAAATTCGTTCAATCTTATTTCGGTAGCCAAAATATAAACCATAATATCTGGTTGATTAATAAATATAATTTCACTGATTTTAAATAAACATGATTCATTACAATTTTTGGTTAGATAATATCCTTCTTTATATAAAATGCCATTAAATTTTAACTCAGTATAACGACTGTACTGGGATGAAGTTAGATTAAGTTTACTGTTAATAGTTTCAGTGTAATTACTTATAATCTTATGTTTATCTTTAAAAATAATGTTTTTATCTGTTTCCATTAAATTTTGAGCAAATTTAAGCTGGTATTTTTTAGCTAATGTCAACGTTATATTTTTTCTAGAAGTTGTTACTCTAGCATACATTTTCAATTCCTTGTGTTTGGCCTCATAGCGAAAACACCAGTAATGCCTAGGAGGACCTGAATGTTTTATTATTGTTGGATAGTGTACTAAAAAGTGATGTTTTGGTTTTAGGCTGTCGTTAAAAAGTGTAACATACATAGAGTTATGCTGTGAAATTAATTGTTTAAGATGAGAAATTGCAAGATCAGTAAATGTGTATGATAAAAGAATGTCTATAATTTGAAGCAATATAAGGAAAAGTGCCCAAAACTCATCATTCTCCGGTATTAAGTCTCCTATCATAAGAGGAAGAAAATGAACAAAAGTCATGACTTCTCTAGCTGACATTTTCAAATGTCTTTTTTTTAAATGAAAAATTTTTATAGGAGGTGAAATATTACCTACCTCTATTGGTCCATAGTTAAAATTCATTTTTCGGTTATTAAGAGTTTCTAATGAAAATAATTTTGCTGTATCAATAAAGTGTGTAAGTATATGACATATATCATAATGACAAATACCTTCATACAAGTCATGCATGATATCTATACAAAAATTTTGAGGAACGTGAAAATGAGTTACTCGATTCAACAACGACTCTTTATAAATTCCAGTTTCTATGAAATTTGAGCTGGCAACATCTACAGAATAGTTGTGAACATTACGCATAGCAGATAAGTCTTCTTCATGCATTAATTTAGTTACTGTTTTATGAACTTTACAGAAGCGGCAGAAGAAATTTGCAGAGAAAGATTTACTGAACTCCAATAAACTGTTTAAGCCTAAATTATCTCCTAGAATTATTCCTAAAACAAAATGTACATGGAAATATCCATCTTCTGTTGAAATGCTAACACCTTCACTTTCGAGTATATTGATTTCGTTAACTAAACTTTCTAAATATTTGTCATTGCCAAAAGTTGAAAGATCCACATGTTTTACTAATGCAGCTAAAAAGATATTTGTTAATTTAGAACTATTTTCCGCTAATAGAAAGCTATAATATACAGCTGAAACGGATTGAAATGTTGAATGAGATAATAATGGATTATTAATTTCAAATTCATCCATGTACAAAAAAAAAGGTATTATAATTTTGTCGTTACTATACTGAGAGACCTTCTGTTTCAAATGAGTTCCTTGAACAAAATTGTCCATAGTTGTACATTCATTGGTTTTATATAAATTTAATCGTGTAAACTGTTTTTTGAAATTGTCACCTTGTTCAAAATATTTTTGAAACTGGAATTTTAATGGTAATAGAGCACCTGTTGTATTTTTCTCATCAAATATAGTTTCACCAATATGTTGAACTGGACAAATTTCATTGTTTATAGTAAACTTTGCAATTTGCATAAAAAATAAAGAATGGGATGCAATTTACAGCGACCCCTCATACGCATAGGTACAAACCGTTAGTTTATATTTTAAAACCAGTTTAGAGTTTCTGTGTTTTTGAACGACCAGGCGCAAAACTTTGAAAGCTCGCCCTGGCCGAATAACTTACTTGCAAACTCTGATAATGGACTTGCAAACTCTTACTAACTGTAGGAAATGTTTTAATACCGGTTTGGAGTTTCAGGGTTGACTTTGAAGGGCCGGGCACAAAACTTTGAAAGCTCGCCCTGGCCAATGAACTTACTTGCAAACTCTGATAATGGACTTGCAAACTCTTGCTAACTGTAGGAAATGTTTTAATACCGGTTTGGAGTTTCTGAGTCATGGGCACTGAAAAGGTTAATATACATTTTTAAATTAAAATTAATATTTTTTACCTCGTATATCCATCCTATACATCAACTGTATTATAGTGTTAATAGCATATGCATAGGCGCAAATAGGAGGGGGGACTTTAGGAGCTAAGCCCTACCAAAAATGTCCATAGCCCCCCAAAACATTTCCTACATTTTGTTTTAAGCTTATTCAATATTATCAAAGTAAGGCTTTAGCCCCCCCCCCCCCCTAAAAAAAAAAAAAAAAAAAATCCCAAACGCTATTAGTGCCTATGATTGCATGTAATTAATATTTATTTTAATATGAATGGTTCTTAATAGTTAATAATGCTTTAAATATTTCAGGCATAATTATTATAAAATAATTAATTAATAATTAATATTGTACTGTTAAAAAATAATACAAAAATCAGCTGTTTTGTTAAATTAATTATCAATGTAAAAATATTTTCACTTATTCAGGTTTTGTTTTCAATAAAAAAAAAAAAATTGTTTTTAATGTTTGTATATTTTATTTAGTTATTGAGTATTTTTGTTCCTTTCATACATTAGTATACTATTTATTTTTAAGAAAATACTTAATATTATACTTAATACATACCCAAAAGGTAAGATATATTTAAAAAAAATTATCGATGGTGTGAACTGGATTAAAATATCGATATGATGTTCATTTACGATAATACTGAGAAGTTAATATTTTATATCCTTGTGATTAACCTATTTGAGTACTATGCGAAGCATATTTAACAGTATTATACATCACTGACAGAAGTCACATTTAGATATTACAAAGTAGTCACAGTTGTGATGTTACATTTTCAACATCACTCAACCTGGCGTTTAGCATCCATATAACATCTCAGAGATGTAGATAGGCATTTATAATCAACTTCACGAGTACCATTGTGATAACTATGTGACTTCTATAGTACAGATTTTTGCATACCGGGTATAATCAAGCTGGTTACCAAACAATTTTAATACATTTTCATTTTTTTTTCTCCAAATATTTTTAAAAGCACTGAGTATTTTCAATTTCGACCTCCTAAAAGTCATATTATGTTATACATATTTAATAATTTAAAAGTAAAAAGTTATGTAACTATTTATTATTTGAGATAATCTGTTTACCAAAGTTATATTTTATTTTAATTAAAGGTTATTATGCTATAATTGTTTTAACAATTTAAAAGTCAAAAATTATGATACTATTTAAGATAATCTGTTTACCAAAGTTATGTTTTATTTTATTTAAATGTAACTGTTATATTTTATATGTTTTATAATAATATAAAAATTAAAAAACATGTATGTTACTTTCGTTCCTAGTGGTGTTACAATTGTACCCTGTATCGGGTACAATTGTAACATATTTTTTTTTTCTATATTTATATTTATTCAACATCATTTGAAAATAAAGATTCAATACACACATATTTTGAAAGACAACAACTTACTTTACTAATTGAAAGTGTAAACGAATCAAAAAATTTTGAATTTTGGCAGAAATAAATAATTTTATGAAAATGGGTACAATTGTACCCAGTCACCCCAACTAGATCAAATTTGCTTCCAAAAACATACATTGGACATCGAAGCTTATGATCATAGCATTTTTTCTACCAGAAAAGTTGAAAAGTTACAAACATTTTAAATTACCTCAAATATTATTAGACTAGACTAAATAAAAATAAAATTGTACCTAACTAATTTTCAAGCCCCCCCCCCCCCATTGAAAAATCCTGCGTATGCCACTGCTGCCTATACCAACTTTGTTCAGAATCATGGTATTAGAATTTACTTATTAATGATACACAAACTGTGGTAATTTATTAAACATTTTCTGAATTACGTTCTTTTTCTACTTAAAATAGTGATTTTATCAATGAGAATTTTATTTTTTTGAAAATTTTTTGTAATACATTATTCAACAATAGTAATATACTTAAAAGTTGCAATAATTTAAATATAAAAACAATATTTTTTTAATAGACTTTATTCCAGCTATTTTCGATTTGTAAACACTGTGCGACGTTGCGTTACAAAATAATTGTAGACTAAAAAGGTTGAATTTTAAGATTATATTAATATACCAATTATATACCTAGAAATTATATAGAACACGGCCTAAAATAGTGTGCAGTACGACACTGTTAGTGCAGTACGAAATCGGAATAGTGCAGTACAAAATGAAAATGTGTGTTGATTATTTTAGTGTTATATTTAGACTTTGTGACTGGTTTTTATTAACTTTTATTTTTTTTTTAGTTTTGAATCTTAATTTAATCTATGGTTATATTAACTGATAAGTTACATGTGTGTGTGTGTGTGTGTGTGTGTGTGTGTGTGTGTGTGTGTGTGTGTGTGTGTGTGTGTGTGTGTGTGTGTGTGTGTGTGTGTGTGTGTGTGTGTGTGTGTGTGTGTGTGTGATAAAATGCATTGATAATGCCATTGGAAAAAACTAATAATAGCATGATGTATATTTAATCAATGTTATAAGCTATAAATATTATTATTTTATTGTTACTCTGTGGTAAGTGGTTGTATGATTCCATGAACTAACTAACACAGAATAAAATAGTATAATATTATTATCAATTATGTATAGTAGATACGTATAGTAAATCTAATTTTGTGATAAATGAAATATCAGCAAAATAAAATTATTAATTAATGTTTTCTGATTCTTGTCCTCCTAGCGAAATATAATATATTATTATTTAGTATAGTACTACACTATGTGAAAATAAACATGTCAGCTTTAGACGAGTTTGATCCTCAACCAGCTGTCTTTAATTGGATAAACAAAAAAAAAGACATTCTAAAATGCATACACATGCAAAAAAACAGGAATGGTATCAAGGGGTTTTTGAAGAAGTCAAAGAAAAATATAATTTAACAAATAATATTGAACTTGAAAAATTCAGTTTTAAATATAATTTTAGGTTATACTTTTAATTATTCTATACAGGTGACAGGTGTTATGTTCAATTTTCAAATAAATAAATAAAAAAAAAATTTAAAATTTTTTTTTATTTTTAGAGAGGGAGAACTCATATTAAATTGTGTGAAATTATAAAATAGTGTAGTACGAAGTTTCATTTATTTTAGGCCCTGATATAGAATATAGATGGATAAAAAAACTAAAATTAATAAAAAATTATATTAAAACTAATCACCGCTCAGAATCTAAAACGTTTATCAGTAGGTACCTAGCATAATAATGAAAGAGAAAATCCAAGAGACCTGAAAGTCTGAATAGTGAACAGATGCTGTATTAATTAATTGATAAAATATTATATTATAATATTATACTCAACTTCAAATCTCAACATTTCAAATTACCTATATTTCATCCCGACGCGATCATGGAGCTAGTAGGTACTACAGGCGGAGCAATTTTACTTTGCTGAGATTTTGCGTTGATACACAATAATTAATCAATGATGTTTACTTTATTACGTATTTCAATAAAGAAATGTACTTACCTTCGTTTCCATTTCGTATGTGTTAATTATTATTTTTACTTATTATTATAAGCAATAAATTAACAATATAATAAAACTTAAGATAAGGTTCAAAAAATAAACACGATTCACAATTAAACACCAAGGTACTGTTTAGACATCGAATGCAGATACGACAATGGTATTGAAATATAATCGATGATAAAATAAAATAATTTTGACGAATTTCTATAAATACAATATTGAATATTTCCTTACTATCAATAATTTCAATACAACAATAATTAGTATAATGTATATTATAATTAGATCACTGGCGGGCCCCTCCGCACTACGGTATTTAGCCATCGGGTCCGAACGATTTTACCGCCGCAGTTTTTACGATACGAACGGTTGAGTGGTGGTCAGCGAGACGGCGGTCAGCGGTGTCGCGACGGCGGCAAAAGTCGATGAACGTCGCTGTGTATGTCGCGCTATATTTGAACACGTTTGATTTTCGTGAACGTAAAAACCACGGCGGTAAAGCCTTCGGACCCGACGGCGAAAATACCGCAGTTTGACTAGAGTATTTTATGTATGATATTAATTATTAATATATTATAGTCTATGATAATATCCACTAAAGACTTAACGCAGTGTCTAAAATGCCCCCGTACTCCACCCAACCGTAAGATTTGTGCACCAGTGCCCCACACCATCTAACATTCTGTCTAGGTTAGGTTATGTTATAGTCATGTATTTAGCCCAAGTGCTGAAGTCCCTAACAAATATTATTTGTGTTCCATAATCTTGTATAATATCTTAGTCCGTTATTAGATTTACATTTGTCGTGTTTATCTTATTAGCAGTAACCACGATATGTGATGATACCAGAAGACATAAATTGTGTTAAAAACACAGACTACAGAGTACAGAGTGTGATGCACACACGATGATTGAACACTGGTTGATCATGATCCGGTCGTAGTGTTGGTTTGGGTTGAGGTGGTAAAAAAACACAATACGTTTATTTCACTAATAATAATATTGTATTATTACAGCCAAATAATACACGGACATGAAGTTCGTGAAAGTGAAGAAGGTATAGTTAATACTATTTATAACATGGTCAAATCTTATATAGATATAAAAATATTATTGTAACCACACCCTCCTCCGTAAAAAAAGGCTTATGTACGTTACTCAAGCAGATTGAGTTAAAAATTATAACATTATGTTGTTTACAAATGGTATCCCGTCAATTGATCGAAAACAATTGATCGCACGAGAATTGCTCGAAAACTTTTGATCAAAAAACAATTGCTCGCAAACGACAATTGATCGAAGAATAATTGTTCGCAAAAAACAAATTGGTTGCTCAATAACGCGATAACCCGAATAAGTAATAATGTAATATTATAATCATAGACCTTTTAATAATAGACCAATGAAGACCCTAAATTTGCATTGCAATTAAGAATGTTACCAGCTTTAGCATTTGTACCTATAAGGATGATGTAATAAGTTCATACAGTGTTTTAATTGAAAGTAATTATTATACAGAAAATGAAGAAATATTAGAACAATTTTTAAACTATTTGCACTGATTATAATGATCTATTCATTCTAGATATCTACGTGGAATAGCCTATAATTTTCCTTTTTTTTAAAAAAATATAAGATATCAATAAAATAACAATAATAATTTTTAGTTTTGCGAGCAATTGTTTTTCGATCAAAAGTTTTCGAGCAATTCTCGTGCGATCAATTGTTTTCGATCAATTGACATGTTGTGACAACTCGAGACATATTACTCATGGCTCGAGAGTCATGTGGTTACCCGACGGTTTGGGCAAGGCCACCAACCACGAGCCGAGACCTGAAGGGCCAGAGCGTCGTGGATTTCTTTTCTTTTCTTTTTTTTTTTACCATAGTAATATAATGATATTCTAAAAGGATGGACACATTAGTGACACAGTAATAATAATAATAATAATAATAATAAAAAACTCAATAGACAAAATAAGGTGTATAGAGCTTGTTATATTAAGTTGGTGCCGAGAAAGCTCAGACGGGCGTAATAATAACGGCAATAATAATAATAATAATTCGAATAGACGGTGATAATATGTATATATAAAAATGCATATTAATGCATATTGTACCGGCCAGATACATAAAAATAATAGTGATAATTAAAGACCGGATTTATATTCTCTTAAAATACCTAAAATATGATGCTAATATTCTCTGAAAAACCTTCAAATATTCTTATTATATTCTCTTAAAAATTCAAGAAATATGCTACAATATGCATAAAATAATATGCGAAAATAATCAATAAACATCATTATATGCTATAATATGCATTTAACAATTTTTTTTTCAACATTATTTTTATAGTGAGGTATTAATTAGGTATTAAAAGTTGCGTATTCTAATGGAGTACTATTGCACTTTAGTAAAAGTTGGAAATTATAAAAAAAAAAATGTTTAATGTTCAAAAAATGTTTTTCTGGGTATCAAAATATTAAAATTAAAAATAAATACAAATTTTTTTCCCACAATTTACGAAATATTCCAAAATATGCTAAATGGGTTAAATATTCTCTAACCCATGAAATATTCTCAAATATGCAAAAAAAACTTTTTTCTACGCATTCAGAATTGAATCCACATTTTTTACTCTCATAGGACTGCAATACTGCATAGACCAGGGATGGCCAACCCGCCTTGGAAAGTTTTGCGGCCCGCGACATTTATCAAATATTTACAAAAAAAATATTTTTGCGCTGATAGAATATTCTGGAATGCCCGTGCAACGCGGTATCTGTATTATTAACAACGTAATCGCAACAAAAGTAATAATTCTATAATAATAAGTAATGATGAATGGTTATTACATTTATGCTTTTTAGTGGATATTGTCGAAAAACTGAACCAATTAAATATATCATTACAGGGAAAAGATAATTTAATAATTGACTCATGTAATTACATCAATGCATTTCAGAAGAAATTATTGTTATTTGAATTTCAATTAAAAAATAATAACGTTCAACACTTTCCATTGCTAAACGAATTGCAAAATTCTGAACATATCGATAGCATTAAATATGCACAAGAAATAAGGAAACTTATAGCTGCTTTTGAAAGTCGTTTCACTAATTTAGACAAATACAAGACAATATTAGAAATATATTCATCTCCTTTTCATACTGATGTCAATTCGGCCCCAGAATATCTTCAGATGGAACTCATTGACTTACAATGCAATAATGAATTAAAACTCATTTTTGAAACATCAAAATCAAAAATAGATTTTTATAATATTAATATCACAAAAGAACATTTTCCCAATTTGAGAAATCTGGCACAAAAAGTTGTGAGTGCTTTTGGATCGACTTACACGTGTTAATCGTTTTTTTTCGAAAATTAAATTCGCCAAAGATAAATCACGCACAAACCTAACAGATGAAAACCTGCTACATCAATTACGGTGTGCAAATACAAGCATTTCTATTGATTTGAAAAAGCTTAGTGAACGAGTTGAGAAACAAATATCTCACTAAATAGTAATGTTTTTTGTATTCAATACTTTTATTATAATACGTTTATATATTTTAATTTTTTTTAAATACTTTTATATTTTATATGTGGCCTAATTTTCAATAAAATATGTGATTATTTATATTAATATTTTTTAATATTTTGGCTGATGACCTTTTTTTTTGGCAACCCTATATGTGGCCCGCAGGATTGTGATGTATTTACAAAGTGGCCCTCAAGATCATTTGGGTTTTTTTCTAAAATCTGCCAAAAATAGAATTTTGATTTGCTAACTTCAAAAATAGATTTGCTATTATTTGCTAACTATTTGCTAACTACCAGCGCCAAAATATACCCAGGCCAAAATTTACGTATGTACAAAATATACCCGGGCCGCAATTTGCATAAAAAATAAAGAATGGGATGTAATTTACAGCGTTTCTTTAGAGTTTCTGTGTTTTTGAACGACCAGGCGCAAAACTTTGAAAGCTCGTCCTGGCCGAATAACTTACTTGCAAACTCTGATAATGGACTTGCAAACTCTTGCTAACTGTAGGAAATGTTTTAATACCGGTTTGGAGTTTCAGGGTTGACTTTGAAGGGCCGGGCACAAAACTTTGAAAGCTCGCCCTGGCCAATGAACTTACTTGCAAACTCTGATAATGGACTTGCAAACTCTTGCTAACTGTAGGAAATGTTTTAATACCGGTTTGGAGTTTCTGGGTTGACTTTGAAGGGCCGGGCACAAAACTTTGAAAGCTCGCCCTGGCCGAATACCTTACTTGCAAACTCTGATAATGGACTTGCAAACTCTTGCTAACTGTAGGAAATGTTTTAATACCGGTTTGGAGTTTCTGGGTTGACTTTGAAGGGCTGCGTGAAGTTGGCCCTGCAGTATCATTATTTCCGATAACTTCCATAATTTTAACTTGCAAATTCTAAAAATAGTCTTGCAAATTCTTGCAAACTACTTGCTAACTCTGAGCATAAGTTTCAAAATGTTTTAACATAGTTGAAGGGCCAACTTCACGTACGTGTTTCTTACACTTTCAGTTGTAAAACGTATGGGTATATTTTTAAATGAAAAAATTAAAATTCAATTAAAGCAACGATCGAGTTATAATAACTTAAAATTATAAATTACATTTTGTTGTTACTTGATGGTATTATTTGTTTTGGTATTATTTTGAGTATTATTAACTTGCCATTTTTAACGCATATATTAAATTTAAACCCACGCTACGGCACTGATTGGTATATTAAATAATACATAAATGGTTAGTCACCAACCACCGTGTATTGAGTATTATTAATAATTATATTATTTTTATTTTGTTAGATCAGTGTTTAATTAAATAAGATTGCTTATAGATTATATTTATGGTTATAGATTAAAGTTTAAAATCGATTGAATTATGTCAAATAAAAACCCAAAATCTTTAACACATTTCTTCAAAATAATACCAACAAATGACAATTTGAAATCTTCAGATAATATGGCGAATTTGTCACACGTTAATGAGAAAGAGAAACTATCAACAAATAAAAGATCTGCTTCTCAGCTATCATATGTTTCTACTAATCTTAAAAAAATTCATTTGGATTCTCCTGCACTGATCTCTACGTCTCCATTTGATATAAGTTTCTACAAAAATAAAAAACTTGATCAAAATGATATAATAAATGTTTTAAATAATCTCTGGAAACCTGACGTTCAATTTAATTTTCCTTCAAAAACTTATATTTGTGGAAAGGAAAAGAAGGAAAAAAATCTTAAATTTCAATATTCTTGGTTGGTGCGATATTCTTGGTTGGCATACTCGGCAGTAGAAAATGGTGCATTTTGTAAGTTTTGTGTAGCATTTTCCAAAAACGAAGGTGGAACAAATTCTCAATTATTAGGAAGCTTAGTACTAAAAAAATTTGATAATTGGAAACATGCAGTTGAAAATTTTAATAAACATTCTTCTCTTGCATATCACAAACAATGTTCATCCGATGCAAGCAATTTTTCTAACGAGTTAAAAAACCCCGAAACATCTATTATCAACATGATACAAACCGAAAGAATGAAACAAGTTTTAGAAAATCGACAAATTATTAAACCCATCATTGAAGCCATAATGTTGTGTGGGCGTCAAAATATGCCTATAAGAGGACACATTGTCTGGGGACGCTTACATGTTGATGATAATCTACAAAATAATCAAGGCAATTTTCGTCAAATTATTCGTTATCGAGCACAGGGAGACTATGTATTAAGGTCAATTCTAGAAAGTGAAAGAAAAGTTAAATATTTAAGTAACACTAGCCAAAACGCTATCATAGATTCTTGTAACTCAGTTTTACTCAGTAAAGTTGTATCATCAGTAAATAAGGTAAAGTGTTTCGCAGTACTTTCTGACGTGACATCTGAAATTTCCGGAATGGAACAAGTTTCCTTGTGCTTCAGATATGTCGACTTAGACAAATTAGAACTCCTTGAAGATTTTCTTCAATTTATACCAACAAATGATACTACAGGAAAAGGACTAGCAAATTTAATTTTATAAAATTTTAGTACGTTTGGAGTAGAACTAAAATATCTTCGTGGCCAAGGATATGATGGCGCTGCAGCAATGTCGGGAAGATATAAGGGTGTACAAGCGCACATAAAAAAATTGTACTCTTTTGCAATATATGTACACTGGTCTGCTCACTTATTAAATCTTGTCGTATCTAAATCATGTTCTCTCCAACCTATAAGAAATTGTCTTGGGGTAATAAGTAAAACACGGGATTTTTTTGTGAATTCAAAAAGAAAATCAGTTCTCACACAAAAAATTGAAAATTCTCCAGACAATCCCTTGAAAAAAAACACTGAAGCGCTGTTGCGAAACTCGATGGATCGAAAGGTATCACTCAGTTAATGATTTTTTAGAACTTTACGATTTTGTTGTAGAGTCCTTACATGATATTTCAACATAGGGAGACAGTGATACAAGTGGGAAAGCACAGTGTCTACGAAATTCAATTTTGAATGGAGAATTTATTATTTCTTTAATAGTTTTAACTAAAGGATTTGGATTTGGACTACCGTTATCGAAACAGCTTCAAAAAATTAATATATATTTAAGATTAGCTGTGAAGTTAGCTCATGAGACATACCAGGAAGTACAGGCTTATAGAAATGATGCAGAAAATAAATTTGAAAACATTTTTAAAGAAGCGTTTAAGATTGCTGATAAATTTGAAGTAGTCATAAAGGTTCCAAGAACATCAAATAGACAGACCCTAAGAGTTAATATAAATACAACATCGGCAGAGGAATATTATCGTGTATCTGTATTTATATCATATCTGGAGTCATTTGCTAATGAACTAAAAGAAAGATTTATTGATCACGAAACTACATTAAACTCTTTTCATTCTTTAATTTCGAAAGAAGAATTAGATGACGACTTTATGACATTGGTTAATTATTAAAAAGATGATCTGGAAAATGGAAACCATGCAATTTTGATGGCTGAATACAAATTGTGGCAAAGGTGCTTAAAAAATTTGAGCGAAGAGCCAACTAATGCACTCTAAGCTTTATCGTTTTGTAATAATGAAATTTATCCTAATATATACAAACTTCTTCAAATACTAGCCACATTACCAGTTTCAACATCATCTAATGAACATACTTTTTCAAATCTTAAAAGAATAAAAACTTATTTGAGGAACACCATTGAAGAAGTAAGTAATAAAGGAAATCATAATTCATATTTTACAATATTAAATATAATTTGCTTATTAAATATTTCAGAAAAGATTAAATGGTCTGGCTATGATGTGTATACATAAGGATTTACAATTAACGGCTGAGGAAGTTTTGGACGAATTAGTAAAAAAAAAAACGAAAAATTGATTTTGTGTTATAATAGGTAGTTGTAACTAAAATGCTGTTTTTTTTTTTTTATGTAAGAATTAAATTTTATTTAGTAATTATTCATGGGTTAAACTTTTTTGTCTTTATACATTATAAGATAATATTAAAGGACCCCCCCCCCCGCAAAAAATTCAAAAAACCACTACTGATATATATACATATTATATACTTCAAGTCCCCTTCGATAATTCTCCGATTTTAAATACTTTTATATTTTATATGTGGCCTAATTTTCAATAAAATATGTGATTATTTATATTAATATTTTTTAATATTTTGGCTGATGACCTTTTTTTTTGGCAACCCTATATGTGGCCCGCAGGATTGTGATGTATTTACAAAGTGGCCCTCAAGATCATTTGGGTTTTTTTCTAAAATCTGCCAAAAATAGAATTTTGATTTGCTAACTTCAAAAATAGATTTGCTATTATTTGCTAACTATTTGCTAACTACCAGCGCCAAAATATACCCAGGCCAAAATTTACGTATGTACAAAATATACCCGGGCCGCAATTTGCATAAAAAATAAAGAATGGGATGTAATTTACAGCGTTTCTTTAGAGTTTCTGTGTTTTTGAACGACCAGGCGCAAAACTTTGAAAGCTCGTCCTGGCCGAATAACTTACTTGCAAACTCTGATAATGGACTTGCAAACTCTTGCTAACTGTAGGAAATGTTTTAATACCGGTTTGGAGTTTCAGGGTTGACTTTGAAGGGCCGGGCACAAAACTTTGAAAGCTCGCCCTGGCCAATGAACTTACTTGCAAACTCTGATAATGGACTTGCAAACTCTTGCTAACTGTAGGAAATGTTTTAATACCGGTTTGGAGTTTCTGGGTTGACTTTGAAGGGCCGGGCACAAAACTTTGAAAGCTCGCCCTGGCCGAATACCTTACTTGCAAACTCTGATAATGGACTTGCAAACTCTTGCTAACTGTAGGAAATGTTTTAATACCGGTTTGGAGTTTCTGGGTTGACTTTGAAGGGCTGCGTGAAGTTGGCCCTGCAGTATCATTATTTCCGATAACTTCCATAATTTTAACTTGCAAATTCTAAAAATAGTCTTGCAAATTCTTGCAAACTACTTGCTAACTCTGAGCATAATTTTCAAAAAGTTTGAACTTGGTTGAAGGGCCATCTTCACGGTCGCGTAAGAAACGCCACTGCTACACAGCACAAGCACACGCTTTGACAATATACATAATATTATACTACTGTCTATACTCTATTGCTACTTGCTAGCGTAAGTTAAATGAAAAAAAAAAACCATATTATAATTTATTAATTATAATTATTGACATCAATTTAATATTCAAATTTTAAAGAACATGTTGAAATTTGAAAATAATTAAAATTAAGAACAATTAAAAATTACATTCACGATACAAAATCATTTACTTAGATTACATTTTAAATTAACTACATATTATTATTATGAGTCAAATTATATGGATAAAATCTTTGTAAATTAAGAATGAAAACGATTTAAAATAATTATTATAAATTTTACTAACCTGAATTGACGTTCGGGTTCGACATGCGCGACGGCTTAAGGAAAAGTGATGGTCAGTTTATCAACTATCGCTGCGCTAGGTAATGTGCCTACGTTCTTCGAATGGCCGAACGCTATTATTATTACAAATAATAGATATCGTAATCGTAACGTCATAATTTCAGGGAAAATATGGTATTTATCTAAATAGCTGTAGATAACATTCTAATATACAAAATAATAAAGATGAAATCACCAGAATTATGTAGGTACAAGCGTACCTATATCCGCATATAAAAATCGTAATCGTAATAGATATACAAAAAAAAATTACTGTCAAAACCCAAGCGGCTCGAGTGAATAATGTATCACAGCTTAAACTCTTGATCTGGGGGGGGGGTCCAGACCCCCTGGACCCCCCGTAAAACCGCCACTGATATATATATATATATATATATATATACCTATATATATATATATATATATGTATACGAAAGAATGCTTTCATGATTTTATAATATACGGTGTTTACTGGCGCAGTTGATATTTGATTGTGTTGTCTCCACTAAGCATCTGGTCGGAGAGATGTAGAATATTATTTATGTGTTGCATGTGCTGCGTGTATGTAAAAGGAGTGCGTATAATGTATATATGTACCTAATGCTTACGCATATATTATGCATATCAGCAGTGGCGTAGCCAGGAATTACCTGAGGGGGGAGGGGGTTTAATGACTTTTATTTTTGCTCAACTCTAAAATATATTGTTCAGGAGTGCTAAAACTAAATGCGCTAAAATGTACCGAGTTATACGCTTATATACGCTTATTTAGTAATACATTTTTTTTTTATTAATTGAAGGTTAATATTAAACACGCAGTACATACTTATTGACTTATTATTATAAACAATTAAAAATAGAAAATAAAAAAAAATTTAAATTGTAATATTTATATTAAAGTTAATATATTTTTTCACATTATAAATTACAAGCTATAGCAATCTTATTTTTCTTGAGTCTTTTGCAAAGTCATTAAGAACTTCATCTGTTGTTAAAATAATTTCACGATGAATATTTAGTAGTGCTAAACTATTTAATTTGTTTTCTCCAATAGTATTTCTAAGGTATGTCTTAAGTCTTAAGCAAGTGGATATTTTTTGGTAACGTGGGATTGTACACCATTAAAGCATCCAATCATGGTAGCTGCACCATCAAAACCTTGGCCTCTTAAATATTTCAAATCAATACCAACTTTATCAAGGGTATTTAAAAGTGTGTTTTGCTAAACCCATACCTGTAACATCAGTAACAGGAACAAACGTTAAGAAATCTTCTCTCATTTGCATTGAAGAAAATTCAAAATAACGTACACACAGAGAAAATTGCTCAATTCCCGATATATCGGCAGTTTCATCTGCTAATACAGTGAAACATTTAGCAGCATTCACTTTTGAAATAATTTGTTTTAATATTAAATTTGAACAAGAAGTTAATATTTGGTTTTGGATATCAGCACTAATATAACTTGCATTTCCCTGAGCAGTTTTTAAATGTTCAGCTAGATTTATATCATCAGACATAACTTTAAATCGTAAGAGTGATCTAAAATTACCATCATTTTCAACAGGAGGATTGTCATAGTCTATTGGACCTGAGTCTCGATGACCACGCAAAGGTAGACCTTGACGGCCACAAAACATAACAGTTTCAATAATTGGTTTTAATTTGGCACAGTTTTGTTCTATCTCAGATTTCAATTTTTTATCCAGTTGTATTAAAATAGAATCAGTAGTTTTATTAGACACTGACATTAAACAATCAAACTTTAATAATGTCATTTTATGGTATTTATTGTTATCGTGTTTATTAAATTCTTCTATTGCGTTTTTCCAATTTGAAAACTACTTAAATACTTACTATTAAATTTATAAATATTAAGTGTAATCATTCTACATTTCTAAATTCAACTTACCCTTTCAGAACAATTAACAAATAAACCAATATCATTTAGTGACTTTGCTGTTTTATATTTATCCATATTTACTATTGATACTGGTGTGGACTAAAAATATAAAAGTAATTTAATATTTTAAACTATGACAGAACATTATGTTCTAATATAATATAATATTTATAAACATCTTACAATTGAACAATCTGCATTTGTATTCAAATTAATATTCAATTCTGATGAATTTTCGTTAATCACTGTAGCATTTGTATTTTCAGAAATAGCAACTTAATGAGTATCCTAGAATATAATTATGAATTAGTTACAAAAAAAAAATTAATTATATATATTTGAAATTTAAACTCATGTATCTTATCCAATTTACTTATTGTATAACATGTACAGATTGTAAATATATTAAATTTTGTTTCAATGAGGAAAAAAAAATTATAAATACTTACATCTAATGATTCAGGAATTTTTCTTTTAAAAAACTGTAAAACAGTTTTTGATTGTCCTTGTTCTTGCTTGAGTCCTTTTCTTTTCAGATTATTCATAGCGATTACTTATTAGTGGCCTTAATAACTACTAACTAGTAATAACTAGTATTAAACAAACGTTAAACAGTTAAGAATTTAACAGTTACAGACCAACAAACCACACTTGACACTATCACAGTAGAATATAATCAAGACTCAGTCTCTCAGCAGCACGATAGTATATGGTATAAAAGAATAATTGAAAAAAGTATAAATAGAACAATATTACCCGTCGCTGTCGTCGGGTCATACATACACGCCATAGACATATACATATGTTTATATAATTCTGAGTAGATGTGGGATCGTTCGGTCGTCGGTGCGATAAGCACGCGACGATCACCGAATAGCGTCCCACAGCCGTACATAGAAAATACTAAAATAATATTAAATAATAATAAAAATAAAAGTATTAAAATCATACAGTAAAAACATTTTTTTTTTTTTTAAGGCCAAGGGGGGTGGGGGGGGGTTGAACCCCTAAAACCACCCCCTGGCTACGCCACTGCATATCAGACCACCCACACTCCATAATATGGTCCGTTTTCATTATTTGTCTCGTGTTTTAAGCCGGTGCTACACGATGCGTCCAATACCTTCAAACGTTGGCCACACGATAATTTGCCACATCGTGTAGCCGAAAATGCATATGTCAAGTGACAAATGTTGGGCCCAACATTGGCGTTGGAACGATTCCCGCCGAAAGTCGGTATTTTTGACACGCGTCAAAGGAGTGTCCAAAGTTGGAAGCAAGGTGCAACCAGCATTTGGTATACGGCTACACGGCGTGACATGTCTAGTCCTGTTGTGACCAGTCTTGAATTGGAGTCGTGACCGTGACTTGTGAAATAAGTATAGTTGTAACTTTTTTTTTTTAATATTTACAAGACTTTACTTTTTTAAAGTAACTGGTTAGTATTATATTTAAGTAATATATATATATATATATATATATTAATATATTATATTATATTATTATACTATATATTATATCATATAATAATATAGTAATATATATTATATATATATATAATAATATATTATATTATATTATTATACTATATATTATATCATATAATAATATAGTAATATATATTATATATACAGGGTGATCCATTTAAGTGGGTACACTAATTATCTCGAAAAGTATTAACTTTTTTTGAATTTTTTTTTTTTAAACTTCTAGGTTTATGTTTTTCTAAAACCGTATAATATTTTAATTTTTTTCACCCTTATATTTATTAGTGAAACCACTAACAACTTTTGATTTTCAAACGGTAACATATAATAAAAATATCATGAATTAATAATACCATTTTTATTGTGAATTTACGCGTTAACATTTTTATTTTTCGATGATTCGTTTGCGAGATACAGCTCCTCAAAATATTGGTGGTTTTCAAAATATTTTCAATAATTGTAAAGACCAGGAGCTAATCATAAATTTGATATCGTTGAACCCAAGGTGACAAAATAAATAACAATTAATTGTAGATTACCATTGTACTTTGAACCCTAATCATTTCTTAACTCTTTGAGGGGCGAAAATTGCCTTTGGAAAAAAAGCCCAAGTGGGCAATATGTCTCTTTACCATAACATTTAGTACGTATATCAAAATATTGATAATGATAATAAATGATGAAATACGCGAGAAATGATATCAGACCAGCGGCAGTGATATTGTTTGATGCATGTATTAGATGATAATAAGGTGGTTGGTATGCTGACGATTTTCAAAAAAATATTAAAAATAATTTTAAAAGTGGTTAAAATAGTAACCACCGCACCTGAACGGTAAAAAAAAAAGTGGTTAGCATACTAACCACGGCCCCTCAAAGAGTTAACTTATCGACTAATTGGACATACCGAATTACCAATGAATGATAAATAAAAACTGGAAATATATTATGACAAATTTATTTTAATCACAATTTCACAGATAATTATTTAAAAATTAAAATGGTATCACCACATAATTATATCTTATTACCACTAATGACTAAGGTATACCTTGATAAGTCCGTGACTGGTAATATGATTATAATATTATGCAGAAAGTAAATAATAAATACCCATATTTAGGTGATAATGCACAATTGCACGATTTAAGATAGTCCTATCAATTATCTTAAATAATATTGCTCAATGTTCTGTGATATTGTGAATGATATGAATGTTGTATGATATTGTATGATAATAGTAGAAAATGAAATAGAATAATACTATAATAGGTGTTATAATTTTACAGCACTATTTAAGAATTTAATTAATTAATTACCTATCTAAAATCGTGTCTTACAGTTACACTATTTGAAAATCTTATAACTTTTTTTTTTATTGTACAAAAACTAATATTAAATTAATGTAGTGATATTAATATATTATTTGATTAACAATCAAATCGGAATCCCAAGAGTCCAAGACCATTAATTAATAAGGATTTGAAAGAAAAAATGTATGAAGATCCAACTACATAAAATTCTTGGATTATTTATTTTTAATATGTGTTCAAAATGTTGACCATTTTGTGACATACAAAATGTCATACGTTTTAAGACATTTTCAGTTGTACATTTTTTCATAATATCAGCTGGTATATTTGAACAGACTTCTGTAATTTTTTTTATCAGCTCATTTTTACTGGATTGCATTATATCTTTAAACAGCATTCTTCACAAATCCCCCCCCCAACAAAAAAAAACCCAAAGGTGTCACGTCTGGACTACGTGCTGGCCATTGAATTTTCTGGACTTCCGGTACCCATCCAGTTATCTTAAAAATACAATTTAAATTAAATGTAATACTTATTTGTATAAATTGTATCCATAACATATTGGGTTAATGTAAATAAATACCTATATGAATATAAATGAGAAGAAAATTGTGTAACTTTAAATATTATATGTATAATATTAAAATTTTTATAAGTAGCAATCAAACAAAATATGATGATAATGATAATTACCTCCGTAAATGTTGTTTAAATAGTCCTGAACCTGCCGGTAGTTATGGGCCGGAGCACCATCTTGTAAGCTTATGTAAGAATAGGATCTCTAGGTGGGGCTATTCGTTTGAAAACCAAAATTTTTTTTTTCTCACTGAAGGTATACCTTGATCCTTAATTAACTTACTGTTACCTATTTTTTCAGTTAAATTGGTTATAATAACCAAAATATTGGTTGTATTTGAAAATGTATACCTATTTTTTAAATTGTAAAAAAAAAATCAATTACAAAAAAATATAGTATAATAAAAATCAATAGGTATGGTACAGTTTTAAAGTTTACAATACAGTTTACACACATATAAATACTAAACAAATAAACACCAATATCTTATAAAAATAAATTATTGACTTTGATGTCTTATAATACTGTCCAGTACAAAATTTGAAGACAATAATTTTTAAATTGATTTTGTGGTTTAAACGATATTTCAATATGTACAAATATACTTAATAGCTTTAAAACATAGTAAGTGACTAATAAAAAATTAAATAGTAAATGATACAATTTTTTTTAATCACACAATATAATACAGGTATATGCTGACATTAATTTCAGATGGTTTATGATAAATTGACTAGGCTCATTACCCATTTGTAAAATCTCTTCAGAGGCGCATACAATTAGCTACCTAAGAAACTGTTTTATATACCTTTTTATTTATTTAAATTAAAGCATATTCAGCACACCCATATGATACAACTGGCAAAAGTTTAAAAATGTAACTAATTCTATATAAAATGGGTTGATTTGAGCCATATTTAAAATGTTATTTTCACAATTTAACAATTTTTTATTGAATATATTTTTTCAATACAATATTAATTTAAAATTTTACTTTAACTTGTAGGTCTTGTTTTTAAGATTTACCTTCTAATAGGTGATTTTTTTTTTTCAATTACCATTCAAAACTATTTCACGTTAGTTTTGAATTAATTGTAGCAAGTTAATAATCATAATTTTAAATATACATAATATATGGTGCCTAACCTATAAGTACACATCTAGCATATTGTAATTTTAAATGCATACTTATTGTAAAACTTGTTTTCAATTACCTATATTCTTTAATTAAAAACAACTTAATTCAAAATTGGAAATTCCACATATTACCCCATTTTATATTTATAATATTGTGAACTACTTAAATAATTTAATAGTGAAAGACTATGAATAGTTAAATATTTCAAATTTAAATTTATATAATATTATGTTTTTTTAACAATACAATAATTATGAATATTGTTACAAACAATAAGGTAATATGTAAAAAACAACTTAGCTATTTCAATATGTCGTGACTGAAATCACCCCATTTTATATTTCTATTATTATGAACCACTATAAAAGGCATTTGTATAGCAGGTGATCTACCAATTTACTAGAAGTGATCTACTACAAGATTTAGGTACCTAGGTATAATAATATGTACATTGTACATACCTATTGGCTATTAGGTTTAAAATATATTTCACCATTTATTATCAAGTTATTTTTTTATTAAGGATTATCAAATCAAATAAGAATTCATTCAAAAATACACAGTTTACCGCCATTGGTTACTGGTTAGTGCTACTATATGAAAATTATATTTCTATTATTATCAAAATCATGCGTACCTACATTATCATAATAGTAATACATTATAGTTTTTGGCTTAAATTGAGAAGTATGTAATAAGTAATAACTATAATAATTAATAGGTAAATAATAAAGGAGTAGAAGCGCACTTGATCGACTTTACAATTACTACTATGAAAGAAATGCACATTTATAAAATTTGATAGAGCACCTGCTAGATAAACACCCTTCAAAAATGTTACCATAATATTTAAAAGCCCAGGACTATGATAAATCTATTCCAAATTAAATGATACAGTTAGATCAAAATATTCGTTATGCAGTAATGCAAAATATGAGTTAAGATCATAACATGTATTCAAAAAAATTGAAACAAACTCAACTTAACCCCTGACTTAAAAAAATACAGTAAAATTTAAAAGTGGGACTAATAATATTTTAAAGTGGTGGTAATAAATAGCTAACAACACCAATCAAACAGAAGAACTATTCAGTTGCAAAACACTAAAACGATATACTTTTAAATAAAAATATTTTTATGATACATAAATATCAGGATTAAGACATACCTACCTAATATTATAACAAAGTAGTTATTTAAATAAAATATTTAATAATACCATGTATAATAATGAAGGTGAGTAATTTATAATTCTTTTTTAAATTTTTTTAGAAACATACATTTTACCACCCATTTAAGTATCAATGATTGATTGATGTTGTTAGCTAAATTAACTTAATTGTATAATATTTGTTAAAATTAAAAAAAAAAAAAAAACATTAACATGTACTATTTTCATTTAACATATTTTTAGTTTACTATATTATTGGGATTAAGTTTTTTCTGGAATGCAGATTGTCAGACTTGATTTTTAATCTTCTTTGAAATTAACTTGAGTAGTTGAGTATTTACTATCTAATAAATTAAAAAAGGATAAATATAACCAATTTATTTAACGGTAAAATAATATGTTTACATACTTAATTCATTTTGTAGTCTCTCCCAACTATTAAAATAGTAAATGGGAAACAAAATTTTCACTTGTCATTGTTCTCGTTTGGAAAATGTAATGGAAGATAGAAAATTATGTGATTTCAATATCTATCTCCAAATCATTTGGCCAAGTATATTTGTAGTAAATACAGATCAACTTAGTTCTTAACAATAATTACTATGCCAGAATGTAAAATTTGAATATATGCAACTTATAAGTACTTCTGAACAGAGAACATTATATTTTTAAGTATGTATATTATGTAGATAGGCAACCATCTTGTTGTGTCCAAGTAGATGGTAATAAGTTAATGAATAATATATGAAGTTGTATTAGGTTTGTGCTATGGTGTATTGGTGTCGGCCAATAATTTTAAGAGTATAACAAATTATGTGTTATCAAACTTTGAATAACATTTATTGGTGGTGTAACTGAATGAACAAAACTGATTTAACTGAAAATAAAATTTAAATAAAAACTGTTAAGACGTCATAATAATGTATAATAATGTATGTTGTATGTACAAATTAATGTATTAATCATAACAATTTGTCTACGTATACATTTTAAGAAAACTTACCAATAAACTTAATGTAGGTACAAATGTTGTGATTTCCAAGTTGTTGGTATTCATGTATTATCAAGTTTACATCACACTTCATAATATAAACTTAAATACATATATTTTTGATTGAAATATCAAATAAAATACATAAATATATCCCAAATTACGACTTAGGTATAATGTAATTTTAAGTTCAATGGAATATTTTTGACAAACTTAATGATTCAACAACTACCTATTTTGTTAGGTATACCTATTATCCTATTAAAGAAATTTAAACTGTCTGTCTACTTATAACGGTTTACAACATAAACTAACTATACATATGTATAGTTCAATTATTAATTACATTATACATTTAATATTTAACTATTTAAGTAATAGTGCTATGCTGCATGACCACATGGTTTAGTATTTTACTTTACAAGTTTTAAAGTTCATTATCACTTATCAGTATTCAGTTTATTACACGGACTAAGATATAATGGACTGGAAATGAGCAGCTTATCATGGCCACGAATGTATGTACAAGAGGCAAAGTGCGGGGGGTCGCTATCTGTTCTTGGAGTTCACAGCGCCCTCTGTATTTAACACGGACTAAGATACAAATTGTGTAGCCAAATAAAACCACCGGTAGCGCTGAAAACTTCAAGAACATATAGGTACTGGTTCATAGACGTGAGACGTTTATTAATAAGAATAATATTTTATTTTAAATGATCTTCAACAACATAACTGTCATAACTAGAAGCGACTGAAAACTAACGACTAGAACAAACATTAACAATTACATTTTACAATTTTGGTTAACAATCAGTGTTGCCATCACTACATTACTCCCCCTCGAATGACGGAGTCATAGATAAGATACAATAACAAAATAATATACAACCTTATAAGATAATAATAAAAGATAGTAACATTTTACATTTATAAGAAAAAAAATAATGTAATATACTGATATGTCAAAATAATATAATAATTACTAAGGAACATTGCTTCATGTTTTGAATGACACTTTTTTTTGATTTGTGTGACGTTGTATCTGTTGTTTAATATCAGCGCTACACTTAAATGCTGCGTACGAATGGTCGTGCCTTGTAACCTCTTCATTTGGCAAGAATGCTGGTTTGAGTCTATCGATCGAAATGTTCACTGTCTTGCCATTGATGTCAACTTGATATGTTTTGTCAGTCCGATGTATTACGCGGAATGGTCCGTCATAAGGCATTTGTAGTGGTTTTTTTATTGCATCATGTCTCACAAAGACATGTGTTGTCTTCGATAAGTCAGGTGAGATAAACGTAGTTCTGCTTGTTTTGTGTACAGTACTGACTGGCCTTATTAGCTCAAACTTTTGCTTAAGTTGTGAAACAAATGTGTCTGTATCAGGTGTTGGTTGGTTTGAATTGACAAAAAATTCTCCTGGCATTCTGAGTGACGTGCCATACACTAGGTATGCTGGAGAAACATTCTCATCCTTCAAGGTACATCTTAATCCGAAAAGTACAGTAGGTAGTACTGATGTCCAGTCTGATGTAGCATGAGCTCTTATAGACTGTTTGAGTGTTTTGTGGAACCGTTCAACCTTGCCATTTGTCTGTGGGTGATAGGGTGTAGTACGTGCTCGGTTAATTCCTAATATGTTGGTAAATGCAGTAAAAAGGTTACTCTCAAATTGACGGCCTTGATCTGTAATAATTTTCTCTGGTATACCAAATCTTGCGATCCACCCGTTGAAGAATGCTTCAGCAACTGTGTCTGCTTTCATGTCAGGTATAGGAAACACTTCGGGCCATGAAGTGTACCTGTCAATGCACGTTAAACAATACACGTTACCTTTGCTAGGTGGTAATGGACCAATTAAATCAATATGAACTTGTTGAAATCTGGTGTGTGGTAGCTCAAAATGCTGTAGAGGACTTTTTGTATGTCTTACAACTTTAGCGCGTTGGCATTGGATGCATTGCTTTGTCCACAGTGCGCAATCTTTCTTCACCCCAGGCCAAACGAATCGTTGTGTTACTAATTTGATTGTTCCTCGTTGACCCGGATGGGCTAATTCATGTATAATTTTGAAAATTGCAAGTCTGAAGTTCTTTGGTACGTATGGACGTATTAACTCTGTTGACGTGTCACAGTACACATAAGCTGTCTTGGAACCATATTGCAATTTTTTTAGTTGTAAGCTTGTACTTGCATTTGGTTCTAAAAGGTGTTTGAGTTCTTCATCAGTTTCTTGTTGTCGTTGTAATTTATCATAGTCGATTGAATCTGGAAATCCGATTTCTTCTATCCTCGATAAGAAGTCTGCAGGTATATTGAATTTACCCGACACATGTTGGATGTCTGTGGTAAATTGACTAATGAAATTCAATTGTCGAATTTGTCTTGGTAATGCTTTATCAGATTTTTGTTGATAAGCATAGATCAATGGTTTATGGTCAGTAAAAACGGTAAAATGTCGTCCTTCGACCCAATGCCGAAAGTATTTTATTGCTGAGTACATTGCAAGTAATTCTCTATCATATGTACTGTATTGTTTTTGTGTTTCAGTTAAGCGCTTAGAATAGTAGGCCAAAGGTTTCCAAATGTCCTTACCATTGCTGTCAATTTCTTTTTGTTCGAGCACAGCGCCCATAGCAAAGTTGGAAGCGTCTACTGAAACTGCTATTGTGGCATCGTTAACTGGATGTGTAAGCAATGAAGCGTTTTCCAGGTCAAGTTTACACTGGTTGAATGCTTCTATTGAAATTTCATTCCATCTGATGATGTCAGATCTCTTTGCTTGTTTTATGCAGTCGTTTAAAGTTGCTTGGTGCTCTGCTGCTTTAGGTATGAATCGACGATAGTAATTAATGACACCCAAAAATCTTCTGAGATCCTTGGCTGTTTTTGGCTTTTTATACTGTTGAATAGCTGCAACTTTTTCGTTGTTTGGTGCTATTCCGTTTGCTGATATGTCATATCCTAGAAATCGTACAACTTGTTTATTAAAATTGCTCTTTTCTAAGTTGATGTTCAAACCATATTGTTGGAGACGTTTGAACACCGTACGAAGATGGTCATGATGTTGTAGTTCATTATTTGATGCTATTAGTATGTCATCGATATAAGCGAAACAGAAATCTAAGTCACTGAATATTTCATTGATAAAACGTTGAAACGTTTGTGCTGCATTTTTTAATCCAAATCCCATTCTCATAAATTCAAACAATCCAAACGGTGTGATTATAGCTGTCTTTTCAATGTCATCTGGATGCATTGGAATCTGGTGATATGCTCTGGTTAGGTCGAGCGTGGAAAATACAGTCTTATTGGTAAGCAAAAAAACAAAATCATGTATGTGTGGTATGGGATACCTGTCTGCTACTGTTACCCCGTTCAATTTTCGGTAGTCACCACAAGGTCTCCATTCTTGGTTTTTTTTCTTTACAAGTTGCAATGGTGAGGCCCATGGACTCTTTGAAGGTCTGCAGATTCCTAATTTAACCATGTTTTGAAACTCTTTTTTTGCTATTATCAGTTTCTCTGGTGATAATCTTCTTGGACGTTCATGAATGGGAGAACTCAGTGTTGTGATTCTATGACAAGTGTTATGTTGAATTGTGGACATACATTCTTGCGGCGCTGTTACTTGAGGGAACTCCTGTAATATGTCTGCATACATGTGGTTACTATCATATGTTTTAATAGAATAAACACTACTATGCGATACAATTCCTGCTACAGATAGATGTGTTAAGTTATCAACTAACTTACCATTATGTATATCAACTAATAAATTGAATTTATATAGGAAATCAGCTCCTATGATTGCCCCAGCAGTGTTGGCTAAAATGAATGTCCAAGTAAATGTACGTCTTAAATTTACATTTACAGTTATGGTTCGTTGCCCAAATGTATCAATAACTGTACCGTTGGCCGCATACAATTTCAACTTGCTCGCTGCTGTTCTGTTAGCTCTGTTGCTGTAAGGGATAATTGATACATCAGAACCAGTATCTATTAAAAATTTAATACCTGTAATTTTATCTACAATGAAAAGTCTTTTGTTGTAGTTAGTGGTGTTGAGTGTTGCTGTACTGTTTGTTGTTGCTGCCGTGGTTATGATTGATTGGCAGCTTGTGTTGTCGGAATCCAGCGCCGCCAACTTGGATTCAATTATTGGTTTTCCGATTGATTGTACTTGCAAGGTTCGACGCATTTCTTCGCCTTCTTGCCAAAGTTGTCATGGTAAAAACAATAATTATTCTCGCTCATCTTCCACTTACTATACCTTGTGCGTGAGGACGAACGTGGACGTTGTTTTGCGCGATTATTGCTTTCCGACCGTGAACGGTTATCATTACGGGTACTCACCAATTTTAGCTCATTAACTTCCTTGATTAATGTTTTCAGAATTTCGCTAGTGGAATCAGATATTGCGTTATTTACCACACGTTGCTGGTCGATTTCAGATATCTTATCCGCTAATTTTGCCAGTTCTTCGATGGTACCTGAGCTCATTGCCAAGCACGACTGCGTTGCTATTGGTAACTGCTGTAACCATAACGTCTTTAGTAACTGTGCACTGCATGAGGTACCACCTAGCCGTTGCATCTCATTCAAGAGCATGGATGGCTTTTTGTCACCAAGTTGCATATCGCCTAGTAGTTTACGTAATTTTGACTCTTGACTGTCTGTGTATAGTTCGACGAGTCGGTTTTTAAGCTTACTATATTTTTCACTGTCTGGCGGGTTTTGTACTATATCTGCTACTTGTGATAGTATTTCCGTGTCGACGGCACAAATAATATGGTTATATTTGGTAGTGTCATTACTGATTCCGGCTAAATCAAACTGAGCTTCGACTTGTGCGAACCAAATCATCGGATCGCCTTTCCAAAATGGCGGTACTCGAACTGCGACGCGGTTAACACACGTGCTTTGTAGTGCAGCGTTGTTTTCCGGCCCTTGTAATTTATTTGCATCGTCATTCATCTTGTCAAGTGACGATGTTCGCTGCGGTTCAGTTCTTTTTGTCGAGGTCACCAATATAGGTACTGGTTCATAGACGTGAGACGTTTATTAATAAGAATAATATTTTATTTTAAATGATCTTCAACAACATAACTGTCATAACTAGAAGCGACTGAAAACTAACGACTAGAACAAACATTAACAATTACATTTTACAATTTTGGTTAACAATCAGTGTTGCCATCACTACAAACAGTATTCTTATCAGCTAAGTGACATCTTTTCGTGGCCGTCCCCCGATCCCCGCCGACCATGTCGTTTCCAGTCCATTATATCTTAGTCCGTGGTTTATTACAACCGATTGATCTTTCTGTACCATTATCATTAATTAATTAATATGATATAATATTTTAATCAATTCTATTATCTTATAAGACCGTGGTCATAGATAATGATAAAGGTATCGCCAAATATCGGTAATAGACAATAGTAATAACTAATAAGATTATTATTGTTCTATGGTAATATGGAGGGGATCTGGTGCGACAGCCAATGTCAACAAAACGTAGCATTGGTCAAATTAGCATATAGGTGTAATGTACATTCAATTAATCAGGTTCAAAGTACAACAATTATCAATATGTTTAATGTTAGGTACCGTAGGTAGTTAGGTCGAACGGTATCGAATTTATCAGTTATAGCTTCTGGGCTTTACAAATGAAAATTTTCCAGCGGTACCGACTTTCAACCACCAATACTTTGAGGAGCTGTATCTCGCAAACCAATCAACAAATAATAAAAATGTTAACGCGTAAATTCATAAAAAAAAAATGGTTTTATTAATTCATGATCTTTTTATTATATGTTACCATTTGAAAATCAAAGGTTGATAGTGGTTTCACCAATAAATATAAGGGTAAAAAAAATTAAAATACTATAGAGTTTTAGAAAAGCATAAATCTAACAGTTTAAAAAAATAAAAAATAAAAAAAGTTAATACTTTTCGAGATAATTAGTGTACCCACTTAAATGGATCACCCTGTATATAATAATATATTATATTATATTATTATACTATATATTATATAATATATATGTATTATATTCTGTTTGGTATTTTATTCAAAGAATAACGATTTAAGTCATTTTGTTGCAATTTAAAAATATAATAATTGTGGGTACCTATATGAAAATGAACTGGTATTAGGGTATCTGTTTTTTATGTTTAATTTTTAAATAGAAATAGAAATAAATAGAAAACTATACTTAATTCTTATATAGTTATATCTTATATTTTATAATATGATTATATCTGAATATACAATAACGTCAATAACAATATGCAATTCAAATTTAATCTCAACTTTTATTTATTTATTCTTTATTTTTCGTGTGTAAATAAATACCCTATCTTTCTATAGTTATAACATTACATTATACAAAATGGAGTGGAATAATGAACTAACGCTTGAGTTCCTGGAAGCGTATGAAAAACATCCAGTTCTGTGGAACAGTCTTTATCCAGGACATAAGAATAAAAACACCCTGCAGGATGCATGGACTGAAGTAGCTAACGAGTTAAGTGTTACAATGCCAGTTGTTGCGTTGAAAAAGAAGAAAGAGTCACTGATGTCGACCTACCGGACATTGAGGAAGAAAATAGTGGATTCAGAGACTACTGGATCGGGGTCACAAGATGTGTACTATCCGTCTTGGTTCGCCTATAATGCAATAGATAGGTTTATTCGAGTCCAAAATACGAAGATACCCTCACTGAATTCAGAAGTAAGTTTAATAGATAATTATCTGGTATATTTCATAATATTAATTAAGAATTCATCCTTACAAATCTTTAATCTAAATTTAAATGCAAAGTTAACTAAATAAAAATAAGTATAAATCACTAATCAATATAATTCTGCCATTCTACTGCTCCACTCGTCATACAGTATTCTGCAAACTCTCGCCGAATGTCCTTTGCATCCTCGGAGGGTTTCCTAGGTTTTTTTACCAGTGGATTGAAAGATGTCATCCCTTGTATATCGTTGCGCCATGTTCCGGGAATCAATTCTCCATCCTCTTCATAATCAAAAGTACCAGTTGGGGCATAGATTTTTCTTGATGTTGCGCTTCTCCGTAGAAAATTATGAAGTAAACAGCATGTCATGCATATTAAAGCAGCTTTATCTGGTTGTAGTAACATAGGTGATCTGAACACTCGAAAAACTGATGCATAAATACCAAAAACGTTTTCCACAACTCTACGTGCACGACACAAACGATAATTGAAAATTCGTTCTAAACTACCTTTTTGATGATTTCCTCCGTAAGGTTTTAGAAGAGTATTACTCATGGGAAATGCATCGTCGCCTATAAAAACATATGGAACCTTCTTCAGTCGTCCTAATAAGGGCTCAGGTGGTGGAAGGAGAAGTTCATTACGAATTATTTCGTTATAAACACTCGTGGTAGCATACACACCCGCATCGTTCATTCTTCCTTGAGCACCAACATCAACAAATGTAAAACAATATTCTGAGTTAACAAATGCCATGAGTATAATGCTGAATGACTTCTTGTAGTTGAAGAACTCAGATTCACTGTTAAATGGAGCTTGCAATAGTACATGTTTTCCATCAACTGCTCCTACACAATGTGGAAAATTCCAATCACGTTGAAACCCATTTGCTATTGTTTTCCAATCTTCCTGTGATTTTGGCAGCTGTAAAATACAAATATTTATACTTCACATAAAATGGAACCTATTATTGAATCACTGTTTTTTTAACACATCATAATAAACCACAGCTATTATCTAATTATAGAAGTTTTTAGTTTTAGAGGGATTAAATTAACAATCTGTAACAATTATTGTACTAAATAGCATGGAATTTTTAAATTTTCAAATAAAAATGATGTGATTTTTAGGATGTTGCCGATGGAAAATTTAATGAAATAGAGGATCTCATGCAAAACGAAGGAGATTTAGATCATATTAATCTTGAAGAAGATGGTTTAGAAGCTTCTTCACTTGGAGACAATGGAATTCAAAATGAGAGGAGAGAAAACACTCAAGAAAACAGGAATATGTTCTCAGTCCCACAAAGTCCATTAATGAAGAGAAAACAAAGAAGTGTTGATAATAGCCAATTAATAAGCAAACACTTGAAACAAGCAAGTGATGTTTTGCAGGGTTTGGTTAAGAAGCCAAATTCACAGCAAAATAAAGATGGCCCTGACTTATATGCACAGCTATTAGCCGAGAAACTTCGTCAACTATCTCCCCGGAATCGTCTACTACTGGAACATAAAATTGATAACATGGTTTTTGAAGCACTAATCCAGGAAATGGATTCAAAAACACAAGGTCATTTTCCCATAACTATTAATACTGTTTCATCTCCCTGTTCATCGCTGGAAAGTTTTCTTTCTACTGGATCGACATATTCAACACATGAATTACAGTCTCCTGGAACATCCTACACACCACATCTCACTGCTAATCATGAGTACATACAACCATCCCAATCACAACAACAAAACGTAACTGGCCCACAAACACAATCAGGTACTGTCCTTGAATTTTATTCAAATTCTGAGCAATTTGTGGATGGTAACCAGACAGGAGGAAAATAATAAATAAATATGTATTTCCTGTGCACAATATTGTAATGTAAAATGCATTAAATAAATTATAAATACATAAAAACAGATTAATGTGTTAAATTTATTTATTAATATCAGAATATTAATTTAATTAGGTACTTACTTTTATTTGATCTTTTAGTGCATCAATAATAGCTAGGCAAACTTCCGGTACGATGCGGCTTATTGATTGATGTGATATCTTAAATAGGTATTCCAAGCTTACAAAGCTATCACCTGTAGCCAGAAATCGGAGAGTGACTGCCAAACGCTCTTGGATCGATATTGCCTTCCGCATGTTAGTGTCTTGTTTGCTGATTTTCGGCCCAATTTTAGTAAGAATAAATTCAAAATCTTCTGACGACATTCGACAGAAGTTTTGGAATCCACCTTCTTTCACGTCTTTTTTTTCTGTTTTTTCGCAATTAATAATTGACTACAAGATAGAACAATTACAGTAGCAGCAGCTGCAACCACGCCGTCCATTTTTTCTATTTCACTTTTCATACCGAACTGTAGAGAGTATACTGAATCCAACATTCCAACATGACACTCGATCCAACGTTGGTCACAACGTGTAGCTGCATCCGTCAGTCAAACATTGGTTCCAATGTTCAGCCAACGTTTGCACGCCAATGTTGGAGCCAACGTTTGACATATCGTGTAGCACCGGCTTTATTCTAAGTCTAAATATTATATATTACAAATTGCACACAAATTCGATTTTGCAATGTGTCCTCACAGTGCTTATTATAAGTTAAATACTATATAAATGTTATTGACAGTTATTGTATAATTGTTAATGATAGTTATATAATATGAGATGTATTAAGTTTACAATATTGTTATGTTTATTATAGATGATTTTTCATGTGTGACATATTGTCATGTGGATAGTTATATAAATAATTTAATTAGTTTTACAAATTGGTTAATTATTATTTTAATATTTTAGTTTACATAGTTGTATCGTACACCTTTTCAAGATAATTATATAATGTTAAGTATCTAGTTGATGTATAAGTGAGTAAAGTCGATACATAAAAGTAAAAAGTAGATAATGATAGATAGATAATGATATGATGCGTATTATGAGTTTATACAATTTTATGTGGCAAGATGAAATAATAACAAAGGTCAAATCTAGTTATGTTCTATGTGATGAAATAATGTATATAATGAGTTAGGGTTTTCATTAAACTATTCTTAGATTGATTCTTAATTTTAATTAAGATATACTTGGTGCGAATTAATCTATTTTGTGATTTAAATAATATTATTAATTTTACAATCTTTTAATATTTTGACAATATTGTGCTTATTACGTGTTTTTTGTTAGTATGTATTGATAATACAGTTCAAATATGTTTGATAAAAATGTTGTACAAAGTGAATAGGATTTTTCATAGGTGTGGTGTTTTAGATATTGTTGTATTTTGTATTAGATAAAAGTTAAGGATGTGTGAAATATAATGGGAAAAATATTATATATATGGATTATTGGAAGGTGTAAGGTTTTGTTAATTTTTGATTACAAAGGTTAAGGAAAGATATGTGATTTTGTGTTATTTGTTTAAATTTTTAAGTCTAAATATATATTAACGTACTGATCTATGGGTACTGTTTCAGGGATGGCGAGGAGTCCTTGAATTAGGTGTGGTTTCAGTCGTTGAGCTGAAAGTGGCTGGTGTTGTTGTGGTTGTGATCCCTGTAGTTGAGCTTGGAATGGCTGATGTTGTTATTGATAGGAAAAATTAAATATATATTTCTGTTTTCTGTTTTGGATATGAAATGTTTCTGATAAAGTTTGCGTCTTATACTCTTTTTAATGTCTTACTATTGGAATATTCAGTAGTGTAAGAACTGCGGTGTGTCTTGCTGTGGTTATTGATATAGGT
Organism: Macrosiphum euphorbiae; assembly: GCA_949089665.1. NCBI lineage: Eukaryota > Metazoa > Arthropoda > Insecta > Hemiptera > Aphididae > Macrosiphum > Macrosiphum euphorbiae. The sequence continues at coordinate 243,824 of CARXXK010001650.1, forward strand.
CTTCATTGAATTATATTTTGTCTCCGGCCATACAGGCTATTTGTTTTTTTTTTTTTTTAGTTAGTGGTATAATAAAATTAATGTCTTGTTGTCACCGTCTTATTGGAATATATTGATTTTTTGTAGTGTCGGTTAGTATAGTATTAATTTATTGTGGTGCCTAAATTATGTTTACATCTGGATATACTTTTGTCGTGTGTATTACCGTATAGAACGGTAGACATTTTATGATGGGGCACATTGTTTTCGATAATTTCAAGAGGGCACGTGTTAGTTAGGTATATGTGATATATGTATATTGTATATGATAATTTCCGTGGATTCCTTGGGTGTTATTGACCTCTTTGAACCTTTTGGTTTTAATATTTTATAGTGAGAAGAGTATCGTACGATTTAGTGATATTTTATATGAAACTAAAATCATGGGACGGAAAAAATATTGTTATAAGTGTGCTATGTTTTTTTTACGCTGCTAACAATTGATTTGTATTGTAGGTAGTTTGAGATGTGTATAATTTTATATTTTTAGCTTTCAGTATTTTGTTGATTTTAAATGCCGATGTACTAATCTATACTTAATGATTATTATTAAGATATTTCTCTAGTGCAGTATTATTCTTGTTAGTAATTAACTTAAATTTTAATACTAATTCAATATAAATAATAAAATAAAATAAAGTTAAATAATGTTTTTAGTATTTAGGTTTAACTTGTAAGTGCAGTAGTTTTGAGAGTTTATCATAAATTAAATATTTATCATAAAGTTTGGTTAATATTAAGCAAATTATTTATTTTTATTCAATTTTTTTTTTTTTTTTTTTAGGTGTTAATACCTATGTTTTCTTGTATTTTTCGTATACATATAAAGTGCTATAAAGTGACTTATGGCTTAAGTTAAAGAATTTAATGTAGACATGCAGTAACTAATAATATAGTAAAAATAGGTAAATATAATATTTCATTTGGTATTACATACATGTTATCGTAGAGGTGATATTTCTGTTATTGTTATTTGTTTAAAATATAACGTAATACATATTATACTTATATAAAATATTATTTAAAGTAATATTCCGTTATGAATCATAATTAAATGTAGTTGAATATGTTATGAAAGCTTATTGTAGTGTTTAAAGTGCTGGTGCTTAAATAATAAAATATATTAATTTCTAATTTGGTTAAAGTTTTTGGTAAAATAAAATAAGTATATTAGTGTAAGATGTAATATTATTTAATTAGATTATTTTGATTAAGTTTTATTCAAATGTCGATGTCTAATGTGTGTATCAAATTAAGAATTATCAAAAAGATTTAATGATTTCATTTTTGTTTCTTCTTTTAATGATATTTTTGAATGTAAGTATTTGTAGTTATTTATACTAAAGGTTTAATAAATATAATTCTAGTTGTATGTATTTAACTTATTTAATTAAGTATTATGTATGTAAATATTAGTGTCTAATGTGGTCATGAATGAATATATAATAATGTTAATTTTTGTTTTTTTTTGTTTTATATTTTTTATTTTGTTTTTTATTATTTATTTTCTTATAATGATATTTAAGTGTAAGTATGAACTAATAATTAATTAAGTTTGGGAAAGGTAGTAATTCTAGTTTGAATATTCATATAGTTGGCTTATTTAAATGTTGGTTTTTATGTAATGTCTTATGGTTTGGTATATTATTCCTACGATTATCTGTGTTTTAAATTTAAATTTGAATTGTATTTTGGTTGTTTTGAATAAGGTTTAGTTGGTTTTTGACGAAGTTCTAATATTTCTGTTTTTAAAATTGCTATTTTAGTAGAGTGTATAACTCTAGACGGTCTTAAGGTACGATTCCTATGACGCGTCAGACGCGTGCGGCTAACGAACTGCGTCTGACGCAGGGTACTACTTCCAAGGTTATCTAATGGTTGCGTTTCCTAAAATGCGTCAACAGCTTTGCGGCGGCCGCAAGTTGCTTCAGCCGCACAGACCGTCCGGTCGATGAGCAGTATAGACGCAGCCGCGTATAATTTTCTTATATTATACTACGTATATTTTTTTCGAGTATTTTCGTCATGTCAAAAGTACTTTTCACTGTCATTGAGGACGAAAAACTTGTGGAAATGGTAGCTAAATTCAATTGTTTGTACGATTTGGATTGTAAACTCTACAAAAATCAGACTATCAAGGATAATGCTTGGAAAGAGGTAGCTGAACAAGTAAAAAGATATGGTAAGAATATTGTAATTTATTATAATTATTTAGTATTACAAAATATATAATTATATCGTATATTAATTAGTTCTTGTAGTACGACTCTTGCCAGGCAATTGTTCCTGCATTACTGTTAAAATATTCCATAAATAAATATCGTAAAGCAAACCCATCGGCATTTGAAAATTCACCAGTTCTAGAATGTGGTAAAAAACTTTTTGTTGGAGGTTGCTCATTTGGGTCTATATAGTTTCATAGAACGGATTGCCATGTTTCTCTAGATAAGCGTCTCTTAGTAAATTGTGTAAGCAGCATGTCACAACAATCAAATTGTCGGTGGTCTCGGGCTTTAAGGCAATTGGTGTATAAAATATACGAAAAACTTGGCTTAGTACACACCAAAGCATTTTCCGAAACTCTTCGAGCTCTAAGAGAGTCGATAATTGAAAATCGCCTTTCGATTGTCCACACTTGCAACAGGACGAGAATAAGGTTACATCATATTAATTGTATGTAAGCGAAACGCCTCGTCACCTACAAAAACGTGTGGCAATACAATACTCGAGTTTGGTAGCTTACAGGGTGGACTGTGGAGGAAATAAATTCCCATTTCTGTACAGCTTTCCTAGATTACTTTTGTCGAATATACCACTATCACCCTCCTTAACATATGATCCGACATCCGTAAAAATAAATTTATAATTTGCATCAACAACAGCTAGTAAGACAATGGAAAAAAATTTTTGTAGTTGTAGTACAGTGACCCTGATCGTTTAGGACAAAACACGTCAACTGCCCCTACACAATTAGGAAAATGCCATTTTTGTCCAAATTCTTCAGCTTTTCCTTTCAGCTCATCACATTTGATCGACGGTAAAAATATAGGACTTAATTTTTCTTTTAAAACTCTAAGTGTAATTTTTACAATTTTGCTAATGTAACTAGCCGATATTCTGAATGCAAATTGCAGTGAGTCGTACGATTCGCCAGTTGACATAAACCTAAAAATACAAAATTATTTTACTTATTGTTATTATTGATAATAATTTCCGGTTTAATATAATTATTTATACAATGTTTGGTATGAACGAGCTTAAAATATCATTCTTGTGTAGTTGTGTAGTAACAATTTATTTAAACTTCAATATTGACTCAATAGTTGACCCAATCAAAATGGTATAAATAACATATTAGATTATTATATAAGTATTAGTATTATTTAATAGTATTATATATAATATTATTTATATTTGCCTATTATTATAAGGGCCAGTTGCACCGTCTCTGATTAAAGTTAATCACAGTTTTGGCCGGTTAAATATTTGTTATCAGCTGATTAAGCTTAATCGTATTTTAATCATTTAAAATAATGAACCGGTAAAAGGTGCTTACAAGCCGCCTCTGACACCTGGGATTATTGATCGAAATTTTTAATTAGAAAATTAAAACTTATTTCTAATAAAATATGACATAATATAGCAAAATATAAAAATTTGGTTTTTATTTTCATGGTTTTTTTCGTTGGTTTTTTTTCCGTCTACCTTTCAAACGATATGATGATTATTTATATAAATAATAATAATTAATAACAATTAAATAATATAGGTAGGTTTATCGTATGTCTATCTATATATAAAAAAACTTGTCCTGGCTGATTCATCACCGCCCACTTACTGCAACAAGTTACGCCAAAAAGAGTTTGTCATTAAATTTACGAATTAAGTTTGTTTCTGTATTTTTTGTTGTTTTATCAGCTTTTAGTACTTATTTTGTTACTTTTATTTGCAGTAGAGGATTGTAAAAAAGGAACATCAAGGACACATACCATAAAAGGGTTAAGAAAGGAATGGGAACTGGATCATCTGCTTTAAGTAAACCTAAGCATTGACCATTAGCTGATATGCTGACGTTTCTTGGAAAAACTGATTACAAGCGAGAGTGATTATTTATTTTTAAATGTTTTGTTTATGAATTTAATTTAACCATATACATTTAATTTATAGTAGCATATCAAATATTGAGTGTGGCGAGGAAGGTGGAGATGATGATTCGAGTACAGAAATAAACAACGACTTGCAGGTACCAGAGGAAATTAATAACCAATCGATTTGTGCAATCTGTGAAAATTCAAATGAAGACCCAACTCTACAAAATTCGAAGTTGCAAAAATCACAAAAAAGCAAAATATAATGAAAAAGTTATCCAGCTTCTAGAAGATAGGCGTATTGAGAGAAATGAGATTGTTACATGCGGCCCTTCAGGGATCCAAAAGCTTGTTGCACTTTTACAATAAAATGTAGTCAATTTAAATATAAATCAATTGTAATTTATTAAAACCAATAATAATTAATATAGTCGTGGTGAATTGCAGCGTCGTGAGTTGACTCGTTGTAGTAGTCGATAATCTCCATGTAAGTCGTGTGTAATGGCTGGTGGCTAAACGGCTCGCTCGGTCTTGGCGGCTCTGGTACATCTACTTTGGCTGTCTCGCTGTCCCCTATATATATGGTGGCGGCGTCCTTTGAAGTGAGCGGCGCGTGTACAGTCGTCCTTGATATGGACCTCACGACTATGAAAGTGGTATTCGTAGTCGAAAACACTTTTGGGTGTGGTCGCATTCCTGGTTGTTATTTTGAGCAAATATATGATATTGCGTAATCCCAATTCTGGTTGTTATTATGAGCAAATACATGATATTGCGTAATCCCATTACACCTCCCTACCAAAAAAAAATTGTTAACCTTTAAGGGTTAAGAATCTTTAACATCGTTAATTAATAGTTTACAATGGCTGAATTACATTGTTTACATTGACATTTAAATTTTGTATACAGTTAACAATTTGATTATAGTATTACATTTGATTACAATAATGTGAGCATTTTACAATTTTTAATGTCATCATTATTATTATTATTGTTTTTTTTCTTTTGTTCATATTACAATTTTAATTGTGGTTAGTAAAATAAATTAATACATGATTTAATTAAACAAATAGTGTTAATAAAAATGATTAATAGTCTTTAATAAAATAATATAGGTACCTGAAATTATAACATTATAAGCGTTACGTAAGTATACAATTTAAGTATTTCCCTTTTTATATAATAATAATATTTATCTTCCACCTATATACTAATCTATGTGAATAATTGTTAGATTTGTCATAGACATATGCAACTATAGATTTACTTAAGGTAATTCATTATGTAATTGGATATATAATGAATGTTAATTTATTTATTTGTTTTCATTGTTTAATATATTTTGTGTTAGATTTATTATTAATTATAATAACTTATTTATTTTTAAAATTTCATAATTATTTTTTTTTTGCTAAATTATATAGTTTAATGGGCTTTATCTTTGTTACTATGTAATTGAATAGGCATTTCGTTAAAATTACGTCTGCAACTGGATCGTGACAATGTGTAATATTATGATTAATATCGCATGCTAGTTCATGAGCTTCTGATAGTCCTATCATTCTACCATTTTTATTTAATTTACCTAAATAACCTGAATATAAAACTTCCTTAGTCTCTAGGTTTGATAATTCTAATATAAATTCGTCATTATTCCTAACGCTAATTGCCGATATATTTAAATATGCTAAAATTCCTGTTAATCTTAAACGCTTAATTATCGTGATATCTGACGTTCCGTTCCAAAATACTATTAGCGGCTCCCTATCGTTTATATGCAAATATCTTTGCAAGTATACCGTAGACAAGGTAGATCCCCCCTGGTGACTTATATTTTTGTATAATTGTTCCAGCAATGGTTTAATCACTCTTGCCTTTTTCCCTCGGAATACTCGTTTGATATTCTGCACTATTTTCTTTAGGTCGCATCGGCGAAATCTTCTTAACTTATCATCCTTTGTAAGTATAAGAGGACTCCCCTCCAACTTCTTGGGTTGGTACTTTTCTAAACTATTCGATATCGTGTCGGATACCAGTAATATTTCGTTTTTACTGACGGTAAAGAACTCGAAATCCATTATAAAAAAGCGTACCTGTGAGCTAAAATAAAATAATTATTTTTTTTTTTAAAAAACTTAAATTGGTTTTTTTAGTATTTATTGCTATGTATATGATATATGATATATGATACATGATATATGATATTTGATATATGATATATGTTTCCTGAGGTTATTCTTCGAAAATCGTTTCGACGATCACACGTCTCATGATTAGTTGTTTTATTAGTAAACCCAACTCTACACACATGGGTCGATTATGATTTGGTCTTACGATAACTGTGCGTACAAAGTCATTAACATGGATCATGACCCGTGCTAAGACATTCGGCCTGAAAGGTATGGTCATATTATTATTCGCCCTTCTTATGTGTTCCGGGAAGCAATGTAATCTGACTACTTCCCCTCGCTTTATCTGTGTATGATTGGTTGATTCAATTAATTCGTTTTTCAACTCTCTGAGAAATTCAAATGTTTGTAGTTGCATTCGAACGGTTCGTGCTACAGGTGGTACGTTCTTACCCATTTTATATTTTAAAATTTTACGTGTGTTTTTTTATATTTTTTTTATTAATTTTTTGTTTTTCTTCTTAATTTTCTGAAATAGTTAAAAGTTATTGTTATATAATTATAGAATATTATTTTACGTATATATATATTTTTTATGCACGTAATATTATTTTATTTTATTTCATAGAATATTGTTATACGTATTATTTCTTTTATGCACGTAATAATGTTTTATTTTATTATTTACTTTCATTTATTCTTTATTTATTTAAATTATATTATTATTATTCGTTTTCCTCTTGGTATTTCCTGAAGCACAACTATTATTATTCATTTTTTATTTATTTTTCATTATTTCATTTTTATTATATATCTATAATTTACATGATATATTAATTCCATTTATCTTATTATCTGCGTATTGCTTATTTTTATATTTATAACTTGGTATTTATTATTTTTATTAATATGTTACGTATTTATTTTCGTTTTGTATGTTATATTATTTTTTGTATAGTTTATTTATTATTAATTAAATTTAAAGTAAATAATTCGTTATGACTAGTGACTAGTGACTACTCTTAATAAATTTTTATTCTATTTATCTTGGCGACGGTGGTGGAGTAAAGGGTGTCTCTTCATAATTTCGTACGTATTCATTTCTATTAAGTGTCCTATATCTAACTATTCTGACGGTAATTCCATGACTTCTGTGATCCTGATATACTTGTATTTTATCATTATATAAATTGCTATTATTAGTATAATAGATATTGATGCTAGTACTATAACAAATTACTGTGTACAAATTATATTTATATTAAACTAAAATATCTTATTATATTCTTATAAAATTAAAATTATCTTACATAATCCGATATATCTCTAGTATCGTGCAAATATCTCATATAATCTATTAATCGTTTACATGTGGGTGTCACTGGATCTGATGACATAATTAGAGTTAGAATTCGCGTAATTTTCATTATTTCGAGAGTATTAAATGGTTCTTCCATACAATTATTCGCGGTATTAATATGTCCTATTAAACACCTCGGCGTGTGTTCCGGTCCTAAAGTATTTGTTTCATGGATTTCTTGTTCAATCGCCTTTCCTAGTTCCACAATGAATTTTCTTTGTCTGTTCCTAAAATTAAAATTAATTTTTATCGTATTTATTTTATTTATTATTATTTTTTATTATTTTCTTTTAAATTGGTTGTATCGTGATTTCATTTATTATTTCCTTCTCCGGTTACAAAAATGAATGTTCTGTTTCTATCCCTAAAATTAATATAATTATTCTAACTTAATATTGCTATATACTTATTATTTTTTATTTTTGCTATTTTTTTTTTAAATTAATTGACTTGTGCGTCATTATAATATATTTCTTTTTTTTTTTTTTACGTTATTTCTATGTACAGTAATGACCTTGCGGCCTCGCTGTATAGCTACATTCTCGTTCCCTATAACTGCTGTGACCTCGTACGGTCCTAGCCAGATTGGATCGAGTTTCGTTCTATGATTATTATCTTTTAATAGTACTAAATCATTAACGTGTAGTTCTTGTGGATTTTCATTTTTATCATAACGTTCTTTACTTTTTATTTTATTTTTAATTAAATGATCTCTAGCTATCTTATGCGAAATTTGCATATTTTCTTTTAGATCGAATATATAATCATCATAATTGTAACGTGGTTCAGGTTCGGCTTTTAATCTAATCGGTACCTCCAACGTACGTCCATAGACTAATGCGTATGGTTGAAAATTAGTAGAAGTATGTACCGTTGAATTATATACAAAGAATGTAAAGGGTAGTAAATGATCCCAATTATTTAAATTCTTATCTACATAATGTCTTAAGTACTCGGCCAAAGTCCTATGAGCGCGTTCTACGGGGTTACCCTGCGGTCTGAATGGACTTGTGTTAACCTTTTCTATCTTCAATATTTTACAAACATTTGCAAACGTTTTCGAGAGGAAATTAGTTCCTTGATCCGTGAGTATTGTTTCTGGTATGCCGTGTACACAAACGAAGTGTGTAACAAAGGCTTCCGCAACAGTATTTGCCTTCTGGTCAGGAAGTGGAATTCCTAAAGTGTAACGTGTCAAATCGTCCTCCATCGTTAAAATGTATATATTATTGGACAGTGTAATCGGCAAGGGCCCTACTATATCCATAAATATTTTTTCGAATGGTTTAGACGAAGTGGATGTAATAGCCATTGGTTGTTTTATGTATCGATTTGATACCTTATTAACCTGACATGACGTACAATTCCTTATATATTTTTTAACATCTTCTTTCATTCCCCTCCATATAAATTGTTGTTTTATACGTTTAGTAGTTTTATTCACACCTAAATGTTCGCCTAGTTTTGAGACGTGAAATTGTGATAAAATGACTGCTTTTTCTTCTTCACTATATTCTACATTTGCACATGTAATTATTGCTATATCTGTATTGCAAAATATGTATTGTAACATTGACCTTATTTTTTCCCTTTCTAAATCATCGTGATCGTGATCGCCTATCTTGCCCATGGCTAATTTATTCAGATTGTTTTTCATACAAAATGATTTTAAATTTATTAGTGATAAATGTATGCTTTGGTAAGTGGCCTTCTGTGGGTATTTATTTTTCGTTGCTAAGAATATTATAAACCTGTTTTCCTGTTTGAAATAAGGTGTGTCTCCTATTACCTTACTAGTCGGCAATATTGTACCGTTTCCAAATTGTTTTTTAATTGATAATTCGTTCCTGTTTTAAAATTATATTGCTTGGCAATTTCTGATACTATATTATATTTTTTTGGTGAATCTATTAGTGTACCTATAGTTTCTTTTTCATTAATATTTGTGATAATTTGTGTTCCTAACTTTTCGATATATTGTTCGTATGATTTGTTTTTTATTTCCTGAATTGAATATATGCATGTGAGAGTATCTACATTTGAATTTAGAACTCCGGGTTTGTGACGTATTTGTAATTGATTTGTGTTAGCGGCGTATGAATTAAATGTTATATGATTATTTTCTAAGGTTGAGAATATATGGAATATTCGTGAGTCGGTTGTTCCGCGATAATCTGGTTTATCGTACGAGTACCGCGCCTCTCGTTCGACACGTTTTCGTTTTCCGAATTATTAACGTTTCTACTCTCATCGTTTCTCTTTTTATAACACGAGTCGATATTATGACCAGTTCGATTACAGTATGAACACGTAACTACCTGTATATTATAATTCGTAAGTGGTTGCGTAAAATTATTCCTATCAGGTGGACGGTTGTTATTGCCGTTGCTCGCATAACTAGGTCTCGTATTATTCCTACATCGAGATGCATAATGATTACCATTACAATTATAGCATTTTATTGCTGGCCTATTGATTGGTTGAGAAAAATTGTTTGCACGCGGATAATTATTTGTCCTTACAGGGTTATTTGGTCTAATGTTTTCGTTGTTCCTATTTTCGTAATTCGATCTGCGCTGGTTATAATTTTGTGAATGAATATTCGAATAATGGTTCCTATTTTCCTGTTCTAATCTTAGTTCTACCTGTTCTGACATAGCAAGTTGTTTCGCGATCTCCAGGGTTTTGGGGTTACGAGATTTTACTATTGTTCTAATCGGTTCTACTAATCCTTTAATAAATATCGCTAGAGTTTGTTCCCTTAATATATCATATATAATTTTTGCTTCTGCAGGTTCTTTGCCTAATGTACTTACGGTACATAACTGATAATATAATTTCTCTACTCTATGACAATAATCGTTTACATCCTCATTGTGATTCATTCTAATCGAATTTAATTGAAGTTGCAACGATGATGCATTGGTTGTCACTTCGAATGCGTCTGTTAAATAAATTTTTATAAACTGCCATTTCGATACATTTTTGTATTTAATCATTTCTAATGCTCTACCCGTTAAACGTGTGGTAATATATTTTACTAGTGTTGGTGCACTATTTGTGTCGACTAGACTTACTGCCATATCGCATGCATTTATGAATTGATAGATATCGTCTGTTCCTGTGCATAGTGGAATTAATTTAAAAGCGTCTTCTAATCTTATGGTTACTGCCATTTTTTTAGTGCGTGTTATAGGTAAAAATACTAATGACTGATGTTCAAAACTATCTGTAACTTGGCTACGTGTGATTACTCCTGGACTTGGGTTTCTACTTGCGCTATCTCCTAACTGGGTATCTACTATAATATTCAACTGGGCTTTCTGTTGGGCTTCAAACTGGGCTTGGGCTTCTCTCTGGGCTAATAACTGGGCTTCTAACTGGGCTTCTTCTAATACACTAGTGTCATACAATGAATTAGCTACGTTCAAGGGAGATGTACCTTCTTTGTCCATAAATTACTTAGCTACCTATTTAATACGTTAATACTCATAATAATAATAATCAACAATGCCCTATAAATACAATAATAACTTCAATAATATGCCCTTTGATAAATTCAATAAACTTCAATAATACTTCAATAATAAAAATGCCCTCAATAAATCAATAAACTTCAATAATAATCAATAATAACTTCAATAAAACATGCCCTCAATAATAAACTTCAATAATCAATAAATATGCCCTCAATAAATTCAATAAAACTTCAATAATAATCAATAAAATATGCCCTCAATAAAATTTAAAACGTTTTACACCATTATACTTATAGTCAACTACTTAGAATTATCTAATATGTCCTAATTATGTTGCATACGTCTATGTAACAAATTTAAATAATTATTCACTCACAATAATGCTGTGTTCCTGGTTGCTGATGACATGCTGATGGATTTGTTGGTACCGCGACGTGACTTATTTGTTTTTGATGGTTCTTCTTGGAGTTGTCTTCTCGGAAGAGTGTACAGTTCTTCTTTGTTGACGGTAGCCTTTGATGGTTGCCTCCCTTTGTAGAATCCAATACCGACTGCGCCAGTGTTACATGCGGCCCTTCAGGGATCCAAAAGCTTGTTGCACTTTTACAATAAAATGTAGTCAATTTAAATATAAATCAATTGTAATTTATTAAAACCAATAATAATTAATATAGTCGTGGTGAATTGCAGCGTCGTGAGTTGACTCGTTGTAGTAGTCGATAATCTCCATGTAAGTCGTGTGTAATGGCTGGTGGCTAAACGGCTCGCTCGGTCTTGGCGGCTCTGGTACATCTACTTTGGCTGTCTCGCTGTCCCCTATATATATGGTGGCGGCGTCCTTTGAAGTGAGCGGCGCGTGTACAGTCGTCCTTGATATGGACCTCACGACTATGAAAGTGGTATTCGTAGTCGAAAACACTTTTGGGTGTGGTCGCATTCCTGGTTGTTATTTTGAGCAAATATATGATATTGTGTAATCCCAATTCAATGTGAACTAAATTCGTTCAATCTTATTTCGGTAGCCAAAATATAAACCATAATATCTGGTTGATTAATAAATATAATTTCACTGATTTTAAATAAACATGATTCATTACAATTTTTGGTTAGATAATATCTTTCTTTATATAAAATGCCATTAAATTTTAACTCAGTATAACAACTGTACTGGGATGAAGTTAGATTAAGTTTACTGTTAATAGTTTCAGTGTAATTACTTATAATCTTATGTTTATCTTTAAAAATAATGTTTTTATCTGTTTCCATTAAATTTTGAGCAAATTTAAGCTGGTATTTTTTAGCTAATGTCAACGTTATATTTTTTCTAGAAGTTGTTACTCTAGCATACATTTTCAATTCCTTGTGTTTGGCCTCATAGCGAAAACACCAGTAATGCATAGGAGGACCTGAATGTTTTATTATTGTTGGATAGTGTACTAAAAAGTGATGTTTTGGTTTTAGGCTGTCGTTAAAAAGTGTAACATACATAGAGTTATGCTGTGAAATTAATTGTTTAAGATGAGAAATTGCAAGATCAGTAAATGTGTATGATAAAAGAATGTCTATAATTTGAAGCAATATAAGGAAAAGTGCCCAAAACTCATCATTCTCCGGTATTAAGTCTCCTATCATAAGAGGAAGAAAATGAACAAAAGTCATGACTTCTCTAGCTGACATTTTCAAATGTCTTTTTTTTAAATGAACAATTTTTATAGGAGGTGAAATATTACCTACCTCTATTGGTCCATAGTTAAAATTCATTTTTCGGTTATTAAGAGTTTCTAATGAAAATAATTTTGCTGTATCAATAAAGTGTGTAAGTATATGGCATATATCATAATGACAAATACCTTCATACAAGTCATGCATGATATCTATACAAACATTTTGAGGAACATGAAAATGAGTTACTCGATTCAACAACGACTCTTTATAAATTCCAGTTTCTATGAAATTTGAGCTGGCAACATCTACAGAATAGTTGTGAACATCACGCATAGCAGATAAGTCTTCTTCATGCATTAATTTAGTTACTGTTTTATGAACTTTACAGAAGCGGCAGAAGAAATTTGCAGAGAAAGATTTACTGAACTCCAATAAACTGTTTAAGCCTAAATTATCTCCTAGAATTATTCCTAAAACAAAATGTACATGGAAATATCCATCTTCTGTTGAAATGCTAACACCTTCACTTTCGAGTATATTGATTTCGTTAACTAAACTTTCTAAATATTTGTCATTGCCAAAAGTTGAAAGATCCACATTTTTTACTAATGCAGCTAAAAAGATATTTGTTAATTTAGAACTATTTTCCGCTAATGGAAAGCTATAATATACAGCTGAAACGGATTGAAATGTTGAATGAGATCCTAATGGATTATTAATTTCAAATTCATCCATGTACAAAAAAAAAGGTATTATAATTTTGTCGTTACTATACTGAGAGACCTTCTGTTTCAAATGAGTTCCTTGAACAAAATTGTCCATAGTTGTACATTCATTGGTTTTATATAAATTTAATCGTGTAAACTGTTTTTTGAAATTGTCACCTTGTTCAAAATATTTTTGAAACTGGAATTTTAATGGTAATAGAGCACCTGTTGTATTTTTCTCATCAAATATAGTTTCACCAATATGTTGAACTGGACAAATTTCATTGTTTATAGTAAACTTTGCAATTTGCAATTTGCATAAAAAATAAAGAATGGGATGCAATTTACAGCGACCCCTCATACGCATAGGTACAAACCGTTAGTTTATATTTTAAAACCAGTTTAGAGTTTCTGTGTTTTTGAACGACCATGCGCAAAACTTTGAAAGCTCGCCCTGGCCGAATAACTTACTTGCAAACTCTGATAATGGACTTGCAAACTCTTGCTAACTGTAGGAAATGTTTTAATACCGGTTTGGAGTTTCTGGGTTGACTTTGAAGGGCCGGGCACAAAACTTTGAAAGCTCGCCCTGGCCGAATACCTTACTTGCAAACTCTGATAATGGACTTGCAAACTCTTGCTAACTGTAGGAAATGTTTTAATACCGGTTTGGAGTTTCTGGGTTGACTTTGAAGGGCTGCGTGAAGTTGGCCCTGCAGTATCATTATTTCCGATAACTTCCATAATTTTAACTTGCAAATTCTAAAAATAGTCTGGCAAATTCTTGCAAACTACTTGCTAACTCTGAGCATAATTTTCAAAAAGTTTGAACTTGGTTGAAGGGCCATCTTCACGGTCGCACAATAGTCTGTCCCACGAGAGAATAATCACTTTTCGCGCATCACGACTGACGGCTTCAGCGACGCCGAACCCCAATTTCCCCTTCCAAGCGTCCATACGAACACTGCGACCACGCCCGAGGCCGAAGTCGTGAGTTGGAAACAACCGATACCCCTTCTTTCAAAGTTCACGCGCGCAGTGCGCATACACCAGTCACCTGTGGGCTGTGACATGTCGGCAGTCGCCCGACGGCGCAAGTACGCTACGCTTGTGGTTTGCAACTGTATTTCATATAAATTAATAATTATCTCGGAATGCTGACATTATTATTTTTTATCGAAATTAATTTGTTAAGTATAATATAATAATCATAATATTATAAACATAAACAAAGTTCATGAAATGTACATTTTATTTTGACTAAAAACATTAATAAATCAATCAACTTATCATCTTAAATACAAAATATTGATCAAAATTAAATACATTTTAATCACGTCATACATAATTTTGACTATAAAATACTATTAGATAAATACAAAAATTATATAGAATAAAAATAAATCATACCTAACAATAAAAAAAAAATATTTTTTAGTCATAAATAGTTATGGACAAATTATTTTTTAAGTTCATATTTTAAATATAATTTAATCGGTGTCTGAATTGTCTGATAAATATCTAAAGTCTTCATCGTCGTCTGATTTTTCATCCGTGTCGTTTTCGCTATTGCCTACGGTTAGAACGCATGGTTGGTTCTCTGCAGTCATAACGTCATCGACCACGTTATCCAATTCCCAAGCTTTTTCTTCCTCCTTTTTCACGTGTCGAATAAAATTTTTCCACATATCACCATCAATTTTGTTCACCCCTTCTTCAAGTAATTTTTTGACATCTGGTAGTTTAAATGTTTTGTTGTTGTCTCTCACATATCTTTTCACTGCAGCCCATGCAAGCTCAATAGGGTTAAGCTCACAGTGGTAAGGAGGTAATCTGAGGACAATTTTATTATTAGCTTTGACCATCTCATCGATAACATACTTATTGTACAATGGTTTGATTTTCTTGACAACCTCTAACAATTCTAAAATGTTCATTGTTTTGTCGACTACCTCTCCTTTGTTTTGGAGCCACTCAATTATGTTAGCTTTTCTCCAGCTTGTTGTTGGGCATTTCTCCGTTTTTACCGAGTGGTAAGGAGCGTTGTAAATCACGATAACAGCGATTTCTTTAAGTCCGGGCAAAACACCTTGCAACCAATCACGAAAAGTCTCCGTTCATCTCATCGTGATAGTCTCGAGTATTTTTTTTTTACTCAAAGCTCAAAAGTCCTCTGTGTACAAATCCATCTTGTGACAAACAATTAAGCGTTTTCCCTTGCCAGTTGGATTTACTGCACCAGTTGAAAGTCCCGCAGACGAAGCCATTCTAGCTGTTAAAACGCTCTTATCAACCCATATTTTACTATTGACATCTCCGGCGTTCACCCATGTTTCGTCCAAGTAGTAAATTGGTCGACCTTCTTCGCGATATCGCTTGATGTCTCTTAAATAGTTTCTCCGCCACAGAATAATATCTTCTCTTTCAAGCAAAGCAGTATTACGACCTCGCTTAGTGAATACAAAATCCATTGATTTCAACAATCGATGCAATGATGATCGAGAAATATTTGGTAGATCGGCTTCTTCATTGACTGCTACTAGAACCTTGTTTAACGTAGGCATTTCACGATTGTGCCAAAATTGATGAACTTTTCTCCTAATGGCATATTTGTCAAATTCATCTACTTTGTCATATATTTTGACCCTATTTTTAGTTTTATTTGGCGAAGAAACGGTTTTATTTCTTTGGTACTCCAATACCGTGTTATAAATTGTTGACTGTCCGATTCCAAGTTGTGCAGCAAGTATTTTTTTTAGATGAAGCATTTTGTATTCAGGATTTTCAATCATTTTCGCTTTATACGCATTGATGATCATTAATCTTTGACTTGAAGAAACAAACTGAAAAAAAGTGGGTAAGTGGATGTTGATCTTGACGAGATACTGTTGAAGAAAATCGAAGCAGTTTTACTGCCCCAAACCGCGGTGACAGACACAAAAATAAAAAAATAAAATAAAAAAAACACACATCATTGTAAAATCAATACATTCATCGTTCCACTCAGAATATAAAATAAAAATTTTGAATACAATGTTATCATCGATTAAGCAATAGGTATAGAGAAATTATAATAAATCGAGTTAATTTCAATTGAATTGGCTATATAGTCAATTATACAATTTTCAATTATTTTCTATAAGTAAATGATAACATTTTCAATTTTTTTTAGATTCTGAGCGAAGCGCTGAATGTATTGATTTTACAATGGTGTGTGTTTATTTTTTTTTTTGTGTCTGTCATCACGTTTTAGGACAGTAAAAATGCTTGGATTTTCTTCAACTAGTCCAGTCAAGGAATGAGGTGTAGAGTGCGTGAGCAGGTAACTTAGCGATTCCTTCAGAAACTTGTTCGGGGGGCTTAGGGTGTTAACATACTAAAAGTCCTGACACCTAGGTGGTGAGCCGGAGGGGGGAGGGGGGGGGGGTAAAGTTGAGCTTTTTGGGTTTTTCGCTTATATATCGAAAACGGTGCATCGGAGGAAAATTTTTTTAAATAACAAAATAAAGTTCATGAAATTATCTAAAACTTTTATATTATATGTTTTTTTCGAATTCGCAACCGTTTTCGAGCTATACATTCGAAAAAAGTAGAATATTACAAAAAAAACCATTTTACCTCACTATATTCATAAAACAATCCATCATATTGTCTAAACCTATTCATAAACGAAAAATATGCATAGAAAAGAAGTTGTAGATATTTAAATTCCTTTTCAGAATATATACACATATGTTAATTATTAATCTCCGAGCTGCCTAAATTTACAGCTATTTTACAACTTTCATAACAATTTGCAATTTTCAGAAAATTTATATATCATATTCTTGACCCACAAACTTTGTTCTTTCATGTAATAATATATGTGGCCACACTTTTAAGAAATAAAACAGACAAAAATAATGATAATACACACTTTATTTTACAGATAAGTAGTTCTCAAGTAATTCTTAATTTTACATTAAATCATGTTTTCATTTTCTTTGAACTTGAGGGCCCAGGTTGTTCATCCATTTCATCTTTGTCAGTAGTAGTGGGTGCCTCTTGCTCTTCATCGTCGTCTTCGTCGTCCTCATCTTCAACAGGCACGCTGTTCATGCATTTACCTTGGCAGTGGAGGCACGCTGCAGAACAATTCAGCATTGCTTTCCGGCAGCCACATTTTCCAATCATACAATCTTTGGTACAGCGGCAAAATATAGTTTTTAGTAGGACCTCAGGTGCTGGTGGATTTTCCATTGTAATTGGCACCAGGGTGTCTCCTACACATTTCCACCCCCATTCTTGAGGGGGCAGCTGCAAACCAGTGGTTTTAAACCATTGTATATCTGTGTATACTTGCTACAAAATTTGAAAATATTTACGTAATAATAATATTCTATTTTTTTTGCTTATTAAAAATGTAACTTCATTATTTTTTAAGTATGGAATTTTATTTTATTAGAAAACAATTATTATAACAATACCTATACGCATATATATGTGCATTCAATATGCACAAAAAAGAAAATTAAATTTGTACAATTATTATTTTTATTATTATTAATATCAAGATAAACCAAATATGAAATAATATTTTATGTGTATTGTGTATAAATGTATAATGATCCATTCTATTTCGTTTTATAAGGAAGATTGGTTTTGATTTGATTGTTTTGCTTGTATATCCTAATGATCGTGAATTAATTACAAAATATATCAGTACCTAAGTCAATTAACAATTATTATAGTTACAACAACTATCAACCAAATTGTTGTTTTATTTTTTTTTTACATTTTTTTTTGGCGTCACTAAAACAAACCTCCCACGGGCAATATTGCCCACTCCCTTAATTACGTATTTGCATATATTATAATATTTTATAACAGTGGCATTCCACAAGTGGTTCGCCCCACTCAAACTACGATCGGCGTGCACCGACGACAGGCTTGCACTGACACGCGACGTAGCCGCTCGAACGTGGTCTCCAGAGTAGGGGTATGCGCCAACCCGGACGAAAATTAGTCGGCGGACTCATTATTCTCTCGTGGGACAGACTATAGATTGGTTTTGCTTATTGAACAGTGTTTGACATTTTTCAAACACGCGTCTACTAATCCTCTTGAAAGCCACATCATTGTCAGCTGCTAAAATATCTACCGTTGCAATAAGGTTCAATGTGTGAGCAGCACATTGTTGGTGGGGGGGTAAAGTCAAACTATCTAAATGATCGATTATAGCATTATCCAATATATCAAAGATTTCAACGCTAATAACAACTTCTTCAAGAACCTATGAACATCAGGAATATCACATTAAAAATATAAAATATAAATGTATATTTTAACTAGTAGTAACTAAGTAAATACCAAATTGTTATTAAGTAAAATTAATTGAAAATAATAAACACATTTAAAGTTTAATTAAAAATTTAACTAAGGCGGGCTGAACACTGAAGAAACTTGTTTTAAGAAACTAATTTCATGAAATGTGAAACTTTAATTTCATGAAACCATTCAATTGAAAATCAAATAGATACGCACACTGAGTTTCATGAAACAAAAATTTCCCATAGTTGCGCAACCACGGTTTCATGAAACTTGTAATTTTGGTTTTAACAATAAAGTTTCGTATAAATTATACGAAATAATATTCTTAGGTACCTATTTATCATATTTTAGTATAATACTAGATTTTGGCGTTTGTCATCCCGCCTGCGGCGGAAAGACTGTGTGGGCGGTGGTGCATCTTTGTCGGCGATGCTGGGTTTTTTGATCCGGCCTGCGGCGTGAATGGGGGGTCGTCGGGTATTGTGTTTTGTCGTGTTGGCAGCACTGGTTAAGCGGTAATTTTTGAACTCGGAAGAGTGTCTAGTCGTAAGTCACGCGATTCAAGTCGATCGTAAGACACAGCCAGCCAGGTAGGCAATCCGACTACGTCGGATCGCAGACCATGCACCGGGCGTGTATGTCCGGTTCTCGTATGTGTGTTGAAATCGGAAATTCGGGTTCTCTGAGTTTGAGTGTCTAGCTATCAGTCATCTCGGGTAAAAGTCGATTCCCGAGTGTCGGTGGCAGTGGGGGTGTAAGTCGCTCGTATGCAAGTAGCTAGTCAGGTAGGCAATCCGACTACGTCGGATCGTAGACCATGCACCGGGCGTGTATGTCCGGTTCTGGAGTGTGTGTGTGTGTGTGTGTGTGTGTGGGTTTACATATAATACCTTATGGGATCCAACATATGGAAAATGAGCAGCGTTGTGAGATCATTTTTCGTAGTGAGATCCATATGACCTGATCTCGCAACGTTTTCATTAAATATTAGTTCAATAAGTGTTTATAATACGGATTTAAGAAAAATTGGACGGATCTAATAAAATACTATAAATAAGAAAATGGGTGTAAATTAGTTTTGGTGTGTGTAATGCAGAATGCGCCACAATCGACGGTGTGTGTACGAAAATTATTTTAATAGACACACTCCTATATTATGTGCTCGCCTTTTCCGAGATCCGAGTATCGGCAACGTCGCATTTTGATGTGTGTTCTGTAATAATTTTCATTTCATCGATCTTATTAAATCCACGTTATCTTTCTAGAAAATGCATAGTTAATATTTTATATTTGTATTAAAAGGATGTCGGCGACTCGGCGTACTATTTGTTTTCTCTGGCCCACGCACAACATCGACAAAACGTATTTACGGAGAATCGTTTTTTTTATGTTTTTAAGTAATCTTAGAGTAAAATCACCCATTACAAAAAAGATAGAGAATAATATTTTTGAGGGAATGACATATCGATTTCATATTTTATTGTTATTTTACTTTGTATTAGATTTTCAAAATAAATAAAAAAATTTAACCGAATTCTCCGACGTAGGGAAATCCGTCGTAAGCGAAATGTTATGGGTTTGTCTCATATATGATTGCTGATTGCCAACCAGTTGACACGTGTGTGCATGTCTAGTATTTGATTTGGGGGAAAGGGTGAATGTTTATTTGTTAGTTTTTATCATGATGATTTTTTATAACCTAATCAATGATAAATAATTCAAGGGCATACTTAGATTATGTGTGTAATGCAGCTTCTTTATGTAGGTACGTTGGATCCCATAATGTATCATTAATTGTAATTTGTAAACAGTGTTCTAACTTCTAACATACAATCATGACAAAACATTATATTATTATGAAATCCACCCAACGGTCAACAATAATTCTGCCGTTAGTCTCACTAAAAATTTAAAACTAATTAAAGTTGAAAGTTCCTACATTTCAATGTTCGTGTATACAATATATAATATATTAATATACTATGTAAGTATATTGGTATTTGGTATGTTATGTGGAAATGCGTGTGCCACATCGTTTAGAGATCCGACATGTCACAGTCCGCGAGTGTGTAAAATGTTATGTGTATTATTAACCTACCTATAATACCTTATGGGATCCAACGTATAGAAAATGAGCAGCGTTGTGAGATCATTTTTCGTAGTGAGATCCATACGAGTATACGACCAAATCTCGCAACGTTTTTTATAATACGGGTTTACAAAAAATTGGAAGGATCTAATAAAGTACAGAGATCACTATAGAGTATAGTGTCATTAGTGTGTAACTGACCTTATAAGATCCGGTGTGTGTACGAGTGTCTATGTGTGCTGAATACTGTGTAGACTTAGGTACTGACATTGTAAGATCCACCTTTGATTACTCGGGTGTATTCAGCTAATAGAAAATTACTTAATGAGATCCAACGTATTGGTTTGTGTGTGAGCATATATAGTTGTAGGTACTAGCAGGTACTATCTTTATGACTTTATGAGATCCTGTCACTATATTATGGATTTAGAATTAGTCCAACTGCTATACTTCATAAAATATAGTTATTGCGTCTTCGTGTGGTATGTCCTACCTATAAATTAAAATAAAAAAATTAATAATTATTAATATTGTCCTCTTGTGGGGGGATCGTGTCGTACATTCGTCCACTCGTAGGTAGTTCATACTCGTAGGTACAACACTCGTGACTGCCGACTGGTACCCTTCTAATAAAATTGAATGTAATACATACGTAAAGTCAAAAGTGTATTATACTCGGGTCTTACGGATCTCTTAACGGTCTTATTTATACTTAGTATTTTGGTGTACAGTGATTTAAAAAAATAAATCAATTTATGTAATATGGATCTCGCATAGAACTCTAGCCACCTAGTGTGTGTGAGATTGTTATTATTATAATATATTTAAACGGATCTCGTAACGAATGTCGAAAAATAAAATATGTATTTATATAATGTGGATCTCGCAGGGTACTTTAGCTACCTTGTGTATGTGAGATTGTTATTACTTATTATGATAATATAATATTTAAACAGATCTCGTAACGAATATCGAAAAATAAATCAATTGATATAATGTGTATCTTGCAGAGTAATTTAGCAACCATGTGTGTGTGAGACATCCTTACATGATAACACTATTATATTTAAACAGATCTCTTAACGAATTTTAACACGATTTCCATACACTATATTGTAATACGCAAATAGTATATACTACTAAGGTCAATGGATCTCGTAACGTTTAGCGTTCTTATTTTATATTTGGTGTATACTAATTCTCCTGGGCCCGTAAGCGTTGGTTACGATTTAACTGTTTTGAGCTATTTACCTGTAATAAAACTGGTTATAGCAGAGATTATGGGATAAAATTGTAAAAATGGTTTGATAAGTGGAAGATTATAGACGTTTCAGAATATTTGTTCGAGTTTTAATCTGATACAGTGATATTATCTACATACAATGTATAAAAATGAATAATTGACGTTATAAGATCCAATATACACACGACACACGTATTACTATGAAGTATGGGTCATATCGTAATTTTAACTGGTGTATTGAGTGTTCTATAAACGTGTAGTCTACAGTCGATACTCGATAACTATAATAAGCGTACATTGTAATATTGTTAAGAGATCCGAAGTTTATTGCTATGAAGACGTTATGGGATCTTCCGACTAGTATTTGCCATTTTAAAATAAAATAATAACGTTGAGAGATCCTAATTATGGATAATAACATATTAATGTATTATCATTGTCAGTGTGAATCAACTACGGAATTGTCCGACGTAGGGAGATCCGTTATGTAGTGAAGTAGGTATCTTATATTATGATTATAATCGTTAATATTATTTTACTCGAAGTTTTTCTTCGAAACGTTATGGCATTATGGGTTTTCCCGCTATCTGATATTCTGATTACCGATTGCAGACCAGTTGATAATGTTGACATGACGTCAAGCGTGCATGCCTGGGATTTAGGTATAGACTACAGAGTTTGGGGGAAGGGTGAATGTTTATTTGTTGGTTCTTACCATGATAATTATTAATAAACTTGCCAATGATAAATAATTCAAGGACATACTAAGATATTATGTGAGTAACGCAGCTTGTTTATATACGTTGGATCCCATAACGTACCATTAAATGGAAAATTCTAAATTGTTCTAACTTCCAACATATCATCACAAAACATTACCTACATTATGAGATCCAACAGCCAACAATAGTTACACCATCGAACCACGCTTTAAAAACCCGGTATAATACTGCATTGGGTATTAATTACATCGTAATGTTCGTAAATATTCGTAATGATTCGTAATGACGTTATTGTATCAGTATCTTATCTAATCAGTATATTATATTTTGGCAATTTCCGTCTATTTTAGTAATTTACTTTAATAATCTGGCCTCGGGCAGACTGCAGATGCTACACAATTATATTGGCATATTGGTACAACTTGCACACGAGCATGCTTCACAATCCCGCGTTTTTAATAAATTTATTGTTATTAATTTGTTAATGCGTCTTCGTGTGGCATTTACAATAATTATTATTATTGTCCTCTCGCGCGTTAGACCGTTTTCCGGAACGACGAGTATAACACTCGTGACTCGTCTGCGTCGTCAATCGCCGCTATCCTACTTGATTTGTTATATATGATTTTATGGTATATATATGATCATATAACATTATATATGATTTATATTCTACTTACTTTTTTATGCGTTTAATTATATACGTATGAAACATTCAATATACGTCTTACTTCGGAGATAAATATGGGTAAAAGAAAATTAAAAAGCAGCAATTCTCAGGGTAAGCATTATTTCTTTATTTTAATTTAAATTGTTTTACTATTATTTAATTAGAAATAATTAACTACCTATTGCAAAAAAAATGTTTTCATTAAATATTTGTTATAATTTAGATTGGATTGTAGTGCGTTTTATCGATGATCGTGTTATTCAATTATGCCCAGAAAAAACTTTTAAAAAAAAAGTTATTATTGGACATAATTACTACGTAAAATGGAAAGACGGATATAAATATTTGGCAGTAGTATTAAAAAGAGGAAGTAAGTTAATTTATAATTTATTAATTTATTAATTAGACATTAGTATATAGTAATAGACCTAATAGTATATATTATTATTATGTTTTTGACTGGTACTTTTTGATATTACCAGAAGGCAATTCTCCAATAAAGGTATTTGCTCGCAATATTCCTTATATCCAATATGCGTAACTTATTAGTTATTTATGTACCTGAACTCAGTGGTGGCGTGAATAGCTATTTTATGAGGTGGCTGCCTCATGCAAAAGTGGGGGTGGGTATCCCAATGACTCCAGGACCTAGACGGCTAGTTTATAATTTACACTCACATAGTCACATATTTACATACGACATACATACCTGGGTAAATATTAAGTTAGGTTAGGTTAGGTCTGTGTGATGAAATTTAGGTGTTGGTGGTTACATCTAGCTTCTATATTTGCCTCATGAAATAAAATAGTTCATGCCGCCACTGCCTGAACTACACACATTTTCACTTATACAGTTATACAATATACATAAGTAGTTAGGACTTAGGTACTTACATTATAATTTATAATTAGATGGAAAAAACATTAACTAATAAGTAGGTAATAATATACTACTAACAACATACTATGTGTTTATGATAGGTATTTAAGTTAATTTCATGTATTCAAATTAACTGTTTTTTAAATCCATGTAGTGATCAAAAATATAAAAATCAGTCCCACGATTTCATTAGATTTAATTTAAAATAGGAATTAAAATTAAATTATACACAACCTTTAAACAAAAACTTTAGAAAATCATAAGAACACAGAAAATGTTTTAAATTTTAAGTTTGATAATAGATAAATTAACGAACCTTCCGAACGCAAATTTATTATTTTGTGTGTTAGAATCATCTAAAGAAAAAAAATATTAAGTAAAATATTCATAATTGATATCCAATATATTAACTTTTTCAGTAATTCTCTACTTATTTTAATAAATTCCATGATTATACCTAACATAGTATTTAATATTATTCCATTCCCATAAATGTTGCACTAAGTAAGACTTAGGTATTTAGTATTTACTATTAAGTGTTTAGGTAGTTGCAAGGGAAGTCATTAATAATTAATTGTAAATAATAATTTATTTAATATTTTTAGCTAAACATGAAATGGAAGGTTACATAAACTCGGAAATGTCAAAATTTCCTTCTAAAAACAACGAAAACTTATTTGATAAAGAACATCCTTTGGCAAGCAATGAAAACACTATTATTTCACCAGAAGAGTCCAAGAGCGTTGTCGCAGATGATATGCATTTACTGAGCTATGTTGAAAATGAAGGTAATTAAATTAATTAAAAAGTAGCTTAATACATCTACCTTTTGGGGTTAACTTGCAGTATTTTTGTTTTCAATAATTCATATATATTTTTTTATCTTATAACAGCTGTGCAACCATGTTTTAAAAACCGGATTAATTCTAATGTAACTGTGTCACTTTTGAATGACGTTGACAACTTATTTGATAAAGAAGATCCCTTGGCAAGCAAAGAAAGCACTATTATATCACCAGAAGAGTCCAAGAGCGTTGTTGCAGATGATATGCATTTACTGAGCTACGTCGAAAATGAAGGTAATTAAATTAATTAAAAAGTAGCTTAATACATCTACCTTTTGGGGTTATTGTTAACTTGCAGTATTTTTGTTTTGAATAATTTATATATATTTCTTTATCTTATAACAGCTGTGCAACCATCTTTTAAAAACCGGATTAATTGTAATGTAACTGAGTCACTTTTGAATGACGTTGACAACTTATTTGATAAAGAAGATCCCTTGGCAAGCAAAGAAAGCACTATTATATCACCAGAAGAGTCCAAGAGCGTTGTTGCAGATGATATGCATTTACTGAGCTACGTTGAAAATGAAGGTAATTAAATTAATTAAAAAGTAGCTTAATACATCTACCTTTTGGGGTTAACTTGCAGTATTTTTGTTTTGAATAATTTATATATATTTTTTTATCTTATAACAGCTGTGCAACCATGTTTTAAAAACCGGATTAATTCTAATGTAACTGAGTCACTTTTGAATGACGTTGACAACTTATTTGATAAAGAAGATCCCTTGGCAAGCAAAGAAAACACTATTATATCACCAGAAGAGTCCAAGAGCGTTGTTGCAGATGATATGCATTTACTGAGCTACGTTGAAAATGAAGGTAATTAAATTAATTAAAAAGTAGCTTAATACATCTACCTTTTGGGGTTAACTTGCAGTATTTTTGTTTTGAATAATTTATATATATTTTTTTATCTTATAACAGCTGTGCAACCATGTTTTAAAAACCGGATTAATTCTAATGTAACTGAGTCACTTTTGAATGACGTTGACAACTTATTTGATAAAGAAGATCCCTTGGCAAGCAAAGAAAACACTATTATATCACCAGAAGAGTCCAAGAGCGTTGTTGCAGATGATATGCATTTACTGAACAATGTTGAAAATGAAGGTAATTAAAAAAATAGTCACTTCTATGTGTGTAAATTGAGTATATATTTTTTTGTTTTTTATTTTTAATAAAATATATTTTTAAATATAATTTTAGCTATTCAACCAATTTTTAGAAACTGGATTAATTTTAACAATCGATATGATTTAGCTCTAAGTGAAACAGGTATAATTATTTTTATGTTTTAACAATAATCTATTCATTCTTGAATGTTATAATCATTTACAGATCAACATAAGTACCCCATTGAAGACTGCAGCTTCGATAACCTATTGCAGAATGATCTGTACAACGCTGAAAACGAGACAGGTATTTTAATTTATAAATCTTATTGTCTCAACTCTTGACACTTTCATAGTTTTCTTATTTTTACAAACCACTACAGAAATAAATATATAATTATTATTCATACTACTATGATATAAGTAAAAATATGTTTTTTTTAAATGTAAATATCTAGGCACTATGTGTGATCTACTTATACAAGTATAATTATTAATTATAATGATATTTTATTAAAATAGATAATATATATATCAATTAAAGTTTACAGTAATTTTATAAATTACATTTATTAATAAATAGAGTATTAATAGTATTCCATTGTTTTATTCAAACTTTTTGTATTTTTTTTTTTTTTAGAAATCAATTTTCTATCTGAATGTTATGACAAAACGCCAAATAAATATCAGAATTTACTACCAAAATTAAATGAAAATTTTAATTCAAACAATTCAAACACTTTTAGTGACAGCTATTCAGAAGATTCAGGATCCGATTACATGCCTCCAATTCGAAGTCCTACTAGTGATAACTGTAACTCAAGTGAAGTCTTTTCTGAAAAATCAGATCTTAGTATTGACCAATTTATTCATGAAGATGAATACAATGTATGTGAACCATCTACATCATTCACTGATCCCAATGAAAAACAAAACTTTCAAAAACAAGTAAACAATTTGTCAAAAAAAAATAAAAAAGGGTATAATTTCACTGGATCAGTTGAAGTATCAAAGAAAAAACCAATAAATAATAAACGATGTTGGGATAAAATTGATAACTGTATTTTCTGTGAAAAAAATGTGACAAACTTTACGAGGCATATCATAAGAAATCATTCAACAGAAATGGAAGTTGCACGGTATTTGTCCCTCAAAAAAGGATCAAAAGATAGAAAAAAGATATCAGATGAGCTTCGGAAACGAGGAAACTTTTTATGCAATATAGGTGGCGAACAAAAGATTAAACCAGTTAGACGTCCAAATGCGTTTTCTGAAACTCCTGATGCAACACAATATTTACCATGTAAATATTGCTATGGTTTATACAAAAGATTATATTTATTTAGACATATAAAACATTGTAAAAGTAAAATATCTGAACCAAAACAAGACAGAAATAATAGAGCACAAGCCGACGCCCATAATATTTTATTAGCATTTACTGAACATGACACACAACTTATTAATGAAGTATTTCCAAGAATGGCTGTCGATGCCATTTCAACGGTTGCCAAGACAGATCACCTTATAAAAGCTTTCGGATCAAGGTATTTGAAATGCCATAAAGAGAAGCACCTAATAAATGTTGTATCCCAAAAAATGAGGACACTTGCTCGTCTTGTAATCCAGATGAAAGTTGAGGTACCAGGGATTAAATCTTTACAAGACTGTCTAGTTCCAAAATATTTTGACCACATTGTAAAATGTACTAAAATTGTTGCTGGTTATGATACATCCACAGATACATTTGGTTCTCCTTCAGTGATTTTAAAAATGGGCAGCTCATTGAAACAGTGCTGTGATATTGCAGAGTTTAATCTTTTAAAAAATTGTGATAACCTTGTTTTAGATGAACAACAAAGAAATATCCAACAATCGATAATAAATATGAGATCTATTATTGATAAACAATGGTCATATGAGGTTTCAACAAATGCCAGCAAAGAAATGTATCAGAAGAAATGGAATAAGCCAGCTTATCTCCCTCTTACTTCAGATATAATGCTATTTAGAAATCACTTAATAAATATTCAAAATCAATGTGTGAAAGCTTTAAAAATAGATTTTAATAATTTAAAAGCCTATAAAGAATTGCAAGAAAGTATTTTAGCTCAACTTATTTTACTGAATCGAAGAAGGTCTGGTGAAGTACAACGTATATTTTTGGAAACTTACATATCTGCACCAAGTGAAGTTTCTCAAGAAGAGGTTGAGTCATCTCTATCAGAAATGGAGCGCCATCTTACACAACAATTTAAAAGGATTGTGATAAGAGGCAAACGAGGTCGTGGTGTGCCAATTTTATTTACTCCCAGCCTTCAAAAATCAATAAAGCTATTGCTTGAAACACGGAAAGTTACAAACTATATTGATAAACAAAATACATACTTATTTGCATTGCCTAATTCTATGAGTTGTTTGAGAGGATCAGATGCGATTCGAAAATTGAGTAAGGACTGTGGGGCCAAAAATCCTGAAAATTTAACGTCTACAAGATTACGGAAACAAGTAGCTACTGTTGCACAACTATTGAATCTATCAGAAAGTGACATTGAGCAATTAGCCACATTTATGGGGCACTCAAAAGAAGTACACAAACAATTTTATCGACTATCAGAAAGTACTTTTCAGGTTGCAAAAGTTAGTAAATTATTACTAATGATGGAAAAAGGACAAGGACAGGAGTATAGAGGTAAAAGTTTAGATGAGATAGATATCAATATGGACAGCTTAGTAACAGATATAGAAAGCTCAGATGAAGAGATAGATCATTCTGACAAAAATTTACCACTAATGGCTTCAACCAAAAACCTGAAGAAACCTGAAGAAAAAAAACATGTAAGAGTAAGCTGGTCAGAGGAAGAGAAAAAAGTTACCAGAGAATATTTTCAAAAACACATATTATTAAACAAAGCTCCTAAAAAAGAAGAATGTAATGCATTGAAAACAAAATATCCGCAACTGTTTGAAAATAAGCCATGGAAAAAAATAAAAACTTTTGTTCACAATATATGCAATAAAACCAAAAAATAAAGATATTCCAATTTGTATTACCTAATTAAGTTATGAAGCTGTTTTTTTTTTATATTATGTATAACAATTTACATAGGAACCATAAGGGTCAATTTCAGAGTTTTTTGTTTATATCTGTAAATTTTTAAAAAGAAGTTCAATTTTTTTTCCAATTGTAAGTTAACATAAAATTATCTCTCGATGGTATTAAATGTAAAAAAACACATTTACCTGAGTAGTTTTTTAATTTTATATATTTTTTTAAAAATGTAACCCTAATCATATTGTTTTGGGGTGAATAGTATCACCTGTTTTGCCTTATAAATCTATCCATATCACAGCTGGGTTGAATATAGGGCCATCATATATGTTTTTGAAAATGTTATACTTCTACAAAATATAAAAAAAATTGTAAAAACAGTTATTTTAGCACCAATAGAGAGACACAATAAATACCTACATAATTAATATTATGAATAGGTAACTTTATTACTGGTTCTAATAAAAAAGTAAACCAATTAAAATAAACGTATTGCAATATATATTTAAGGCTATAAAAATGAATAGATAGTTAACAAAACAAAAAAAATAACATTATCTGGGTAATAACTAGGTACCTTTATTACAAATTAATAACCAAGTAAAAATAAAAACACGAATAAAAATATCACAACACACTGATTAGTCCTTAGTTCTGTCTTGCAATTAGTAAGGAACTTATAAAAAAATAAACATAACTTCAACAATTACCTACCTAGGAAGTTTAAATAAACAAAGTAAAAGTAATAATGTAGGTAAATAAAAAATTACAACACCCATTTAATTTAAATGTTGTGTAGTATTATTGGTGCTAAGGCGGTAGTGGTACATTTTGGCCGTTCTAGTTTTACTGCTGCCATTGCAGCCCTATTGCGTATGAGCAGTTCAGCTTTGGAAGTTTGGCAACGTTTAATGGATCTCATAAGATGATAACTTTATGATTAAAATACACTCTGGATCTAACAAGATGCGCTAAACAATCATAAATACACTTCTGGATCCCACATCATACTAATATTTCTTATACACTCTTTGGATCTCGGAAGGATATAAAGTATCTTAAAAATTTCCTGAGTGTATGGTATTTATTTTTATCATATCAAATATAAAAATAGATATTATAATTTTCGTTTTTGGTCCAATTAATATACATTTATGTTTAAGGCCGGATCTAATATCGTAACATTTTTCTTACGGATCCCATAATATACGCTCCGCGTGTCTGTGTGTGTGTGTGTGTGTGTTGAAATCGGAAATTCGGATTCTGAGTTTGAGTGTCTAGCTATCAGTCGTCTCGGGTGAAAGTCGATTCCCGAACGGACAATCCGCCTACAGCGAAAAGTGCTCGAAACGGCCGTTCAAATCTGATATACCTACCATGTATATTTATTTAATTATGAGAATTAAATCAAATTA
This sequence comes from Macrosiphum euphorbiae, assembly GCA_949089665.1. NCBI lineage: Eukaryota > Metazoa > Arthropoda > Insecta > Hemiptera > Aphididae > Macrosiphum > Macrosiphum euphorbiae. Next base: position 274,632 of record CARXXK010001650.1, read on the forward strand.
ACAAATAGATAATTATATTGGTGAATAACAAATTTTATTGAAATGTAATACTATCATATTAAACGTAGGTATGTATAAATGAATACACTATACAATTTTTTGGCACTTATCTTCGTAAGTACCTACTATCATAATATTTTGCTGTTATATTGTATGTCTGTATATAATATATGATGTACCTACCTACCAATTTATTAAATGCCATATGATGTTTTAAATTATTTAGTAATTATAATTGCATAATTATAATGGTGCATCACCGTGTTATGACTTATGTATTATGTGTATGAAAGTGTGTATGAAAAAATCGAACTTTTTGTCGCATATTTTCATTTCCGTATAAAGTAATAACAACACTGTCCTCTCCCCGATCTCCTCCGCGGAACACGACTCGAGCGAAGTACTGACGACGGCGGCTTATAAATTTAGCGGGGAATGCCAATAACATCCAAATAGGCAGGGTAAAACCACTAAAACGGGTCAAGAAACGAATTTTAGAAAAAAACAGCAAAAAACGACACGACGCATGTATTTATTGCTGTATATAGCGATACTTACATGGTACCTACTCCCTTTTCCGCGACGCCGCTCTTTCCCGGGACTCGTCTGTGAAAAAGTAGGGCCACGCACCGGCTATAAATTTAGCGGGGAACGCGAATAAGATTCAAACGAGGAGGGTAATACGACCAAAAGGAGCTCCTTTCAAAAACTCAAATTTTTGAAAAAAAAAGAAAAAAAAAGAAATCGAACTCTTCGTCGCATAATATATTCACGCCCATGTATAGTAATAAAGACACTGTCCGCTCTGCTAAATCATTTGACGGGGAACGCGAGTAAGTCTTCAACGGGGAGGTCCGAAGTCAGAGAGGCGTTAAAACTCGAATTTTGAAAAAAATCGGAACATTTACGTTAAAAATGATAAGACGGAAGTGATAGCGAACGACGAAAAAAAAAACGCGAAAAAAAAAATTAATTTATCACGGCCTCCGCAAATTATCGTATATTCCCGGTGGCCGGGGGGTTTGAACCCACGACCCTCGAGTCACCTGTTCTAACGCCTAACCTACCTAACTACCTACTGAGATGAAAACCTGAGTCAAATCTATGACTCTTAAGCAGCGTTGCCGTCCCCGCGAAAGGCGAACGCCGTTTAGAAGAGGTTCAAAGGGAGTTTGAGCGGACGACCGTCGCGAGATTCGCGAAGAAAATCGAACCTCGAGACGCATGTATTTATGCCTGTATATAGCGATAAAATACACGGTACCTACTCTCGTTTAAGCGACGCCGCTCCTTGCCGGGACTCGTTTTTGAAAAAGTAGGGCCTCGCGCCGGTTATAAATTTAGCGGGGAACGCGAATAAGATCCAAACGGGGAGTGCGATACGACTGAAAGGGGATAAAACTCGAATTTTTTAAAAAATACGGCAAAAAACACGCGCGACGGCGGCGCTCGTACCGCACTCGATATCTGCCGCTGCGGGCCGGCCGGGAATTAAGTAGGACAGCGCGCCGTCTATAAATTTACCGAGGAACGCGAATAAGGTCCAAACGGGCCCTCCCGAGGCACCCGAGGGGGGTAAACCTCAAAAATGTTGAAAAAAAATTGTGAAAAATTGTCAAAACCGTGAAAAGTGGTAAGGAGAAAAGATAATGCAGTGACGGCTCCCCAAAAAACGCCTCGACGCATGTATTTATGCCTGTATATAGCGATACCTACAGGGTACCTACTCTCGTTTCCACGACGCCTCTCCTCCCCGGGACTCGTCTGTGGAAAAGTAGGGCCGCACGCCGGCTATAAATTTAGCGGGGAACTCGAATAAGTCGTCGACGGGGACGGTGATACGACCGAAAGGGGCTGAAACTCGAATTTTCGAAAAAAACGGCAAATGGAGCAGCCATATAGTCGTACTATTTTTTAATATAGTTTATTAATATCGTATTAAGAGGACGCTATACCCGCATGCGTTGTCTCCGTCTTACAAATGCACAACATAGCAAAAAATTGTTTTGCGCGGGAAAGAACCGAGAAGGCTACAATCATAACTAACAAACGATATTTTCACCACATAAAAAGAAGAACTTTGGCTGTGCAACGTTGTTTTTATTTTTTTGATATCATTTATATGAAAAAAGTTTTTCAAGTTTGAAAAACACAAACAATAACGGTTTTTTAAACAGTAAGAACTTTTTTCATATAAGTGATATCAAAAAAATAAAAACAACGTTGCACAGCCATAGTTCTCCTTTTTATGTGGTGAAAATTTCATTTCTTAGTTATGACTGTAGCCTTCTCGGTTCTTTCCCGCGCAAAATAGTTTTTGATATGTTGTACATTTGTAAGACGGAGACAACACATGCGGGTATAGCGTCCTCTTAAACAGTATTTATAATCTGTAGCAATATTTAACCCAATCGGAATCACCTAAAAACTGTAATATATCAAGTAGGTACTACATTACAATTATATTGTAGGTTGGTCACGGTAAAATCAAGTATTAATTAAATGTTAATTATTATTTTTTTGCAAAATAAATATATATAAATACCGATATATATAATATTATAATAACGTGAATTTTGAAAAAAATCGGAACACATGATTAATGTGACCAAAAAAAAATTCCATTTATCACGGGCGCCGCAAATTATCTATTGTCCTGGCGGCGGTTTCGAAACCACTACCCTCGAGTCACCTCACCTAACGCCTAACCAACCTAGCCACCTACTCAGATGAAATTCCGAGGCAAATGTATGACTCTTAAGCCGCGTCGCCGTGCTCGCGGCGATAAAATAAAATTCTTATCACTTTCCTTATCAATAAAAACAATATTTAAGAAAATCTCAATAAATCCTATCAAAAACTCAAAACCCCGAGTTTCCCCTTGGCGAGGTGGGTGTTAGTACTCTCCCGGACCAAAATCCATCAAAAAAGCAAAATCCAAAAAGGGGGGAGGAGGTGCCCCCGTTCCCTAAAGCGGAAAACGGTAGTATTCATAAAAAGAATGGGTTCCCCCTTGGTCCGAGGTCTTTAACTTGAATTCCGGCCGAGTTATACTCAACTCAAAATGTGGGGGGGGTGGGGGCTTTGGTTCCCTAATGTTGAAAATTCATCTGGGGCCTAAAAAATTGAGATGCCCATTGGTACGGGGTCTCTAAGTCGAATACCGGCTAAGTTATACTTCGTCAAAAATATTACTCGTTTAATGGGTCCCCCCACTCCGCCCGACGATCACGGGGTAATCGATTTATAAGACGTTATTATCACGTCAAAAAATTGAAAAACACGGGTTTTTGAATTTTTGAATCTCGAGCACTTGAACCGTTTCTGAATTTTTCGTTTTTACATATTATAATATTACACACGGAAATATCCCAATTTTCATAATATATAGAAATACGGAATAATAATAATAATAATAATGTTCGAAAATATTCGTCGATAAGGAAAAGGGAGATAAGCCAGCGGAATTTATAGCGAACGCGCGGGAAGTATTGTGATTGGTCGTCATGGAAGAAACGCGGAGTGCCGTGAGCGCTCCCCGCGGATCTTATACGCGTTATTAGCGTTTTATTATATAAGATATATTATATACACTATACACTGTACCTTGTATATACAGCATAGCAACAATAGTAAATAGTATTTATCGTACTTATTGAATATTATTTATATACGACATAAAAATCCCTAGGCTATTAATAATCTTCATAGTAAATAAATCCCCATAATAGAAACGTCATCGATGTTTTGACCAATAGTATCTTTGTTTTTTTTTTATTTTATACAAAATATCGTTTGTGGACTCGTAATCTACAATATTATTATTTAATAGCATAACGTACGTCATTCGGAGTAGTGACTTGAGTTCACTTTAGTGCTAGTGAATAATTAAATATATAAGTTCGATATTAATTGATTTTATATAGGTATTTTTATTGTTATCTAAATATTTAAATACGATGTCGAAAGGAGAACGAGATTTTAATTCAAAATTAATAGAAGCAATCGAAGGATACGTCTGCTTGTACGATTACAAAAACAAGGATTATAGAAATAGAGATAAGGTCGACCTGGCCTGGGAAAATGTTTCAAAGGAGGTAGGACGAACAGGTTAGTAAACAACTTTGAAATAACTTCGATAAATATTTGTTAATATTAATGATTACAATGGTTTTTAGTCATAAACTTAATTTATTATATAATTATACAAGTATAAGTATAAATATAAATATAAATATAAGTATAAGTTAAAAAATATATCTATAGCGACTAAAGTGATATTTTTATTTTCATATTTAATAACCATGTGATTACTCTATACTTCCCACAATTCTTAACCATTGAGGTAGAATAGCAACACCAGGTTTTAAGAAGTAATCACTGAGGTAGTCTCTCATTCCCTTTGCTGTCGTTAAAGTAACGTTTCTGTTTATTTCTAAGTTTACATTCGGCATATGAGTGTCTTCATCAATATTAACATAATTTCTTGGCGTATACATTTTTCCTTCTGTTTTGCGAATGTAATTATGCAAAACACATGCACATTTTATAATAGATATCACGTTTTTTTCTGAGCAACCTATAGGCGTTTCAAACACACGAAACTTAGATGTGAGCATTCCAAAGGCACACTCGACTGTCTTACGACTTAAAGACAGCCTAAAATTGAAAACTCGTTGCTTATCTGTTAAAGAGCTTCTAGGATATGGTCGCATAATATATGTTTTAAGAGGGAATTCCTCATCTGCTGAAAAATAATAAGGGAAGCTGTGTTCGTTTTCGTCAGGTGGTAATGGTTCTAGTGGTGGTAAATTAAAACTATCAGCTTGCAACCATCGACCTAAACGAGATGAACGAAAAACTCCCCCATCGCTGTTTCTACCAAGATCGCCTACATCATAGTAACAAAACAACCATCTTCATCTCCACACGCCATAAGTTGAACAGAAAAATAACCTTTGTAATTAAAATTACGTGAGGCAGTATATCCTAATTCTTTAATTCTTATGTGCTTGCCATCAATCGATCCCAAACAGTGAGGCCAAACTCCATAGTTGTTGATAACGTGCTGAAATGTTTTTCCATGCATTTGTATCTGGAACAGGTAACCATTCTGGATCTAAACGGGTCCATATACCTTCAGTTGTTTCTGCAACAGTCATACCAATTGTTCTTTCACCTCTTACGAAGTAGTGAGCCAAAGCTCTAAAGCTGCCGCCTGTGGCCAGATATCTGAAATAATATAATAAAAAAATGTTGTGAATTTTTAGGTTAACAAAATAAACACATTTTCTTGTTTTTTACGATTTAATAGAATATGTCCTGATAAAAATACTCATAAAATAATATAATTAATATTGATTTTTATAAAAACTCCAATTCCTATAAATATTGCTCATAATTAAACAGAGTTAAAAAATTCAAGTCAAACACTCATTTGTATACTGCCTAGCGGTTAATAGAATTGTTTTCTCTTTGTTGTAGCAAAATAGTGCAAGGAATCGTGGAGAAACTTAAGAATAGTTTATACACGTGCTATAAAGAAGCCACCTTCTGGATCTGGAGTGAATAATAAAAATAAGACGTGGTATCTTTCAGAAAATATGAGTTTTCTAAAACCATATATTAATATTACTTTGGACAAATCATTACCCGGAAATTTACCATCACCACCTAACAACGAGGAATTTCAAGAATTTGAAGAAGAAAGCCCAACCGAAATAAATAGATCGGATATACGCAATGACATTGAAAAACCCATATACGATGTTTCGTCTTGTAGTATTAGTGCAGATACTACCAAAACTACCAGCCAATATGCAATGGGGCCTCCAAAGAAAAAGAAAAAAAACACAAGTTGATACTGCAGACGATTGCATAATCAACTACATTCAGTCAAAGTCAAATAAACCACCAAATGAAGATAATGCGAAAAAACTTTTTTTATTAAGTCTACTTCCAGATTTAGAAGAAATTAGTACAGTGCAATTCAGAGCTTTCAGACGCGATGTAGGCAATCTTATTGACAGAACACTTGGACAACCACCAATACCATACTTGACATCTAACAACTATCAAACAACTTTTCAAAACATCATTCCGATTCCTCATCATACGATGGTCACTCTCACACATCAGAACAGAATTCTTCTGAGATTGACCACCCTAACATGCTGTACCAAGAACTTCAACCATATTTGCTCAGAAGACCAGAAAATTGAATAACAAAAACTAGTATTTTGTAATTAGTATACTGTATTTTTTTTTTATTTCATTAATTTTTATAACCCAGAAAATGTTTAAATTTGTAATTTTTTTTTTACTGAATTTCTATTTCTAGATAAAAAATATAAAATTAAACTTACCTCAATGTTATTATGAGTTTTTCTTCTGGTTCCAAAACCATTCTCCAGTTAGTATCTTTCTTCGTTATATGTGGTCCAACTGACTGCACTAAACGATGAAAAACAACTTGAGACATTCTATAGAAACTTTGGAATTTATCTTCATCGGTGGTTAATTCCTTTGCAACTATATAGCTACTATGCTGTTTATCTTTTAAAAGTGGATGGATCCAATACCTAAGTTTCCTTTTTTTGTTACGAAGCCACCAATATAACATAAACACATCCTCATCATCAGACGACATTGTCGAAACTATACATTAGTTTCTCACACTTTGTTTCACCGGTGTAAGCAAATAATAAATTAGTTTTGTAAAATTTATTTCTTAAATTGGTTTCTAAAACAAGTTTCTTCAGTGTGCAGCCCGCCTAAGAAACTAAAAAATAAAACATACCTGAAAGCTTTTACAAAGTTTGATGCATTTTCTGTCACAATTAATGTAATGTTATTTTGTAAATTAAACTCATTGACTATTCTATCCAGAATTTCAGCTATGTTATCTTACAGTTACACCAATATAAGCCCTTTAAATTTTAATAAGCTTAAGCATTTAGCATATTTAATAAAACTAGTTAATTTCTCTATAGTATAACTAGCACATTAATAGAACCTACTTTCAATAAATAATTATTTTATTTTATAATATATTTAGTATCTACATTTAAGGAATGTGCATTTTTATTAAAGTATTTTATTTTTTAATACTTCACAATTTTAATGATGAATTTATAATATTATTTGTTCTTGTATAATATACTGAAATTATAATATTTACCACATATTGTATTTTATTTAACAATTTAATCAAACATTTAAGTAGGTACCTAAATTGGTTAATCACACGTGAATTGGATACTTGGCGAGTGCATTTGTACAATGTATTGGTAAGTTTTACTAGTTGGTAGTTACAAAAATTAAAATCAATAATACAATATATCTCATTAACTTAAGACATTTTGATTTTACTTTCATCATTAATACATATACAATTTTTGTTCAAATGTATACCTAACCAATGGAACACTGGTACTTACTGGATAATACTTGGCTTGTTATACAAGCAAGTGAAAACAGACTACAAAATAAATTAAGTAAGTATAAATATTTTTGATTGTAATATTATTTAAGTAATTATTATATTTACAAACAAATATTTTAGATAGTCAGGATAATTGCAAAGAAGTGGAAAAAATCTAGTTGGACTATAACTACACATTACCAATGATATACTGTAATGAAAAGATGATGTTGTAATCGCAGAAAATATAGAAGACATAACTAACATGCTCGAAAAATTAACGACACCCTTAAAGAACACTTCATAAAAATAAATCAACGGAATACTAAGATCTTTATATGTAGCAAACAGCAGATTTGTGCAAACATAGCTTTAGATGGAATATTGCCGGAGACGGTTCAAAGCTTCACATACTTTGAACACATACTTCACAAGCGATGGGAAGGTCGTACAAATACAGTATGTAAAATAGCGCAAGTAAAACAGGTCTACTATAAAGAAAATAAATCTTTTTACTTCAAATAGAATAAGTTTGGACCACAGGAAATCACTTATAAAAAGCTTTGTGTAGAATTTAGTTCTATATGGAGCAGAGACTTGGACAATACTGAAGGCTGAGAAAACCAAATAGAATGTTAAAAATGTTATACTGGGAGTTGAAGAGGATTATAATTGATAGAGATAAATGGAGAAGGACATAAATAATCAGTGGCGCCGAAACCATAAGTCAAGGGTGGCAGCCGCCACCCTTCTTTTAATGGGTGGGTGTTGGGGGTCCCATGGTGGGTGTCTAAGCCTCTGAAGGATGAGGTTGATTACTCATTAGGTTTATAATGTTTATATTAATATAAGGTAATAGCCAATAGCCAATAGGAATAATAATTGTATAAATTTATGAACGTACAACATAATCAATACTCAATATATACGAATGACTATTATTCCCCCAAAACCAGTATCAGTGTTGTGTCTTGTTATAATAGCAGCTGTATCGCCTGTATGTATGTCCCTCAAGAGTATTAATAGTATTATGAATACGTCAATACGTGTTTCATGTGATCTATTTTGGTCTTTGGACAATTATTGTTGTTCCGTCTTCCGTGTGTAATCAGTTTTAATATCAGTATTCAGTAGAAATAATATGTAAAAACCACGAGTAATATTACTGACAAAAACAATCTATTTTTTTTTATCTAACTCGAAGCCTCGCCGCTTTGGATGATATTTAATTTTGCGATTTGTGACGATTGTAATTTGTAGCGTCTCGAGTCGACAGTCCCGCAGCGCCTGCGACGCAGCGTACGTTTTTCGATGTGTAATAATAACTTTTTCTACCTAACCTAACACTCGAGCTTTTATTATTTTTTGTTTTATTTTAAAATGCCTGCGTTTTGCGGTATTTGTAAGAGAAGTAGAGGAAGTTTAAATAAAACAAATTGGCAGAGACACGTCGAGTCATGCAATAAAAAAATTAAAAAAACTCAAATTATTACGGCTTCTTCGTCTTCTCTTCAAAACTATTTTTCTAAGAAAAGAAAAATCGATGAAACTTTTGAGTTAGGTAAGTACCTAAGTGTTGTTATTATTAATATTTTAGATTCTGAGCGTAGCGAAAAAATGTATTGATTTTACAATGATGTGTTTCTTTTTATTATTTTTTTTTTTGAGTCTGTCATCACATTTCAGGACAGTAAAAATGCTTTTATTTTATTCAATAGTACTTTTTCTGATAGGATTATTTTGGTTTTGGTATACCTAACTAAAAGAAATGACCGTAGATGTATGAAATTTTGTCTGAATATTTATATTAGTATTTTATGTAAGTACACCATAAGATTTTCAAAATACATATTTTGACACTTTTTGAGCTTTTTACGGATCATTTCAAATTTAAATTTTTTTAGTTTTTTTCCTATAAATACCAATAAATTTTTATTTGTTGGGCCCAAAAGCTTGAAAATTTAATACAAGGCGCCTGATATATTGTTACAATAACAATTGAAAAAAAATATTAAATATACATAGACACACATTTTTTTTATAATCATTTAAAGTTCGAATTTTGACAAAACCTCGAAAATTATCAATCATTTTAATTAAATTCAAATTTGGACGAAATTACATATTAAAATCAATATTAACGATTTTGGTTATTTTGTTGTAATTTAAAAATATTATTCGTGCGATTGGAAATTTACCAAATAATACGAACATATTAAAAAATTAGGAGTGTCTGTTTCAACCAGTTGTGGAGATCAACGAAATGGTTCAAATTTGGTGGATAGTATTAAAAACATTCCAGGTAAATTATAAAGCATAGGTATTATTATGGATTTTAATTTTTATGTTTTCTAAATAAATTAAATTTTGCATACAATTTAGAAGTGTCTGTTTCAACCAGTTGTGAAGATCAACGAAATGGTTCAAATTTGGTGGATAGTATTAAAAACATTCCAGGTAAATTATAAAGCATAGGTATTATTATGGATTTTAATTTTTATGTTTTCTAAATAAATTAAATTTTGCATACAATTTAGAAGTGTCTGTTTCAACCAGTTGTGAAGATCAACGAAATGGTTCAAATTTGGTGGATAGTACTAAAAACATTCCAGGTAAATTATAAATCATAGTTATTATTATGGATTTTATGTTTTCTAAATAAATATAATATCATATAGATATTTTTCTGAAAATGTACCTGTTGTAATTATTAAATCATTAGCTATTTTACAAATTTCAAGCCATGTTGGCGATTCTAGTATTTTAGAAGCATAAGGCTTTCCATTTCCATCTCCACAAATATTGCGACAATAATCGACAATTAAAATATTTCCTTTAATTGGAATTTTATTTAGATTATATTTGATTATTTTAATATTATTATTTTTATAGTATTCATATTTATGAAATTTAACAAAGATTTCATTATTTAATATTGATTTTTCTATTTCTTTTTGCATTTCATTTTTTTGTAATTTGTTAAAACCGTTTATATAGTTGTTTCCATTATTTTATTATTTATTATATTTTTAATTTTTAAATTAATTTTTTCAATTTCTTTTTAATACATTTTGCAATTAAATATGCTATTTCGATTTTTATTTTTGATAGAACAATTCTATTAAAAAATGTTTTGGTGCATTTCAGATTTTTGAAAAATATTTTAAGTAATTATTGCATTTAAATGTCACGTGTGCCGAAGTCCTCCATAGGAAAATATTTTTAGTATTTAAGGAATATTGCATTTCAATTTCTATGAAAAAATATTTTAGGAAATATTGCATTTAAAATGAAAGTGTACCATAGTGACCCCTATACTACTTATATACATTAATAATCCATATAATACTAGTAAAAAAGAATTTAATTTGTATATTGATAGTAGTATAAATTTGCCAATCCTAGGACCCCCACCGACACCGCCACCGCCACCGCCTCATTGACACGGCTACCGCCACCTCTCCGCTTCACCACCCAGCCATAGATAGCCCGCCACCTCTCCACTTCACCGCCCAGCCATAGATAGCCCGCCACCTCTCCACTTCACCACGCAGGCATAGATTGCCCGCCACCTCTCCACTTCACCACCACCACCACCGCCACCGGCAACAGCCCGATCGCGTACGTGCGCTACTATGCGTTATCATATTACCGTTAACACTTGTACCACAGAACAAACAGAAGGGAATCTTATGGCTCTTATCGAAAAACCGTCCGACATTTCTAAATTTTAAACGTGCTGCCACGTACCGAGAAATTCCCTTTTTTTAAGTTTTCTGTGGTTTGTGGCTACACTGTTAATCTGCAATTCCACTCATAACAACAACAACCACACATGGCCAACACGTTTGTCGATTTTCGTACTCCATCACGGTTGCGTCTCGAATTTTTTGCTCTCCTAAATACAAACTTTTTTGTATTTGCTGTTATTTGCTGATATTTGTTTTGGTATTGTATACATTATTTACCAAAATAATGTCTTTACTCGTTAAAAATGCCGCGGGTTGTAGATGCTCGTTGGCGTATTGTACCAGCCTTTGGTCAAACAACAATGATGAAATACGGATATCATTTTTTAAATTTCCTAAAGACCATTCAAGGTAAGAACAAATTATATTTTACAGTATTTACCAAGATACTAGATGTTAAATATAATTATTTTTACTTTAGGTGTGCTTCTTGGGTTGAGAAATGCGGAGCTCAATACTTACCGACTGCAGACCTTGATGTTCTTAACAAAACGTACAAGTTGTGCTCCTTGCATTTTGAAACTAACATGTTTCAAAATACCACATAAAATAGACTCACTAAGACTGCTATCCCAACATTATTTGCCAAAAAACCAGCAGAGTATCAAGATAATTCTTTTGTCGGCTGCAAAAATTTGGAAATTTCAAATTTGTCGATTGAGGGTAGTTTAATGACTGATGACATTTTCTCAATTGATGACCACCCATCATGTTCAACACCTGGTACATATTGTGACTTATTGTTTTATAAAAAATTTATATTATTTTATTGCCTTTGTTTTTTACATATTAGGTGTATTACCTTATATATGTACTTGTTGGCTACTTATCCAATATTTTAATACAATTTGTGTTATTCTTGGTTTAGTTTCGTCTTCTTCACGGTCTATGATTGGTGGAAGTGTATCTGTATCCACTTCTACAGAGATATGTGAAGCAACAACAGGTTCTCAAACTCCCGGACACTTGACATTGAAAACCCCAAGAAAAGAGACTCTAAGAAAAAAACTTGCCGAAGCTCATACCACTATCAAGTAATTGGAAAATGACGTTATTCGACTTTCAGTAAGTTTGGAGCAGTCAGACACCATTGAAAATGTACTCCAATTAGTTAAAAAGTATATTTCACCTTCATTATTTATTGTGGTAAAAAATAATGTCCTTAATAAAGATAAAAAACCAAAGGGGAGGCGTTTTTCAAATGAAATTAAACAATTTGCACTTACAATCTATTTTCTGGGTCCTAGTGTCTTTCATTTGCTTCAAAGAAATTTTTGTCTTCCTACTATTAGAACTCTCAGAAAAATTACTTCTAAATATGAATTTCAACCTGGCCTTAATGATTTTATGTTTAATTTTCTATCTTTCAAAACTAAAACTTTTTCTTCTGATGCGTTAAACTGCATTCTCTGCGCAGACGAAATGTCACTTAAAACAAACTTATTTTATAACTTATCTAAAGATCAAATAATTGGTTTCAATCATTCAAAATCAAGTAAAACATATGATCCTGCCAAACATGTCCTTGTTCTTATGATTAGAGGTATTAATCATAATTGGAAACAGCCACTTGCATATTATTTAATTTCTAATAGCTGTACAGGTAGTGATTTAAATAATATAATTGTTTCTACTATTCGAAAACTGAAGAATATTAATATTAATGTTAAAGCTTTTGTTACTGATCAAGGTTCTAACTTCGTAAGTTTTTCCAAAATCAATAGTGTTACTCCTGAAGAGCCATATTTTGAAGTAGATGATAACAAAATTATATATATCTTTGACCCACCTCATTTGTTGAAATCAACTAGGAATATGTTTTTCAAACACAATTTAGTTGTTAATGATGATGTAATAGAAAAAAAACATGTTGATACTTTTTATAACTATGACTCAAAGTGTAATGTGCGAATGGCTCCTAAATTAACTTATTCACATATACATCCTAGTCCTTTTGAAAGAATGAAGGTTAGATTAGCGGCTCATGTATTTAGTCATAGTGTAGCTGCAGGAATGTCTGCAGCATTGAATCAGGGTATTCTACCAAAAACCTCTAAATGTACAATCAATTTTATTAATTTTATGGATAGCATATATATGTGGATATCTAATGAGAAAATGTTTAGAAAAACATGTTTGTCAGGATTGTATTAATTATGCTAATTATCAACAAAAACTTGAACAATCTTTTCTTTTATGTTTTTTCAAATCTACTTCTAATGACAATTCTCTTTATGGAAAATTATTAATGCCACATGATGACTTTTACAATTATATCTTTAAATTAGAAAGTATTTTTATTGAACATTTTCCTTCCTTAGCAACTGAAGACAATGTAGGGGCTAAGTTAAAAGATTAATTAATAAACACACGTTTAAAACACCCTTGTGAATATTTTAACAAAACATTTTTATTAAATTTATTTATAAGGTTTAGAATTTTTTCATCCATTAAATTTTTAAATAAATCTTTAGTAACAGAAAAAGTTAGGAAAAATAGAAAATTAGCTATTTTAAAACATTTGTAAAATATGATTTTTGTTTGTATTAATTGTATTATTATTATTATTATTGTAACTTTATTATTTTTGTATATTTTTAGTCAAGTACTAACGTGCTTTCATAATTAAAATTCCTCATTTGGTAACTATCAAAGTCTGAATTTTCCTATTAAATAAATTATAATGTTAACTTGTTATGCGTGTTCATTGTTATATTTGTTTTATTATTTGTAATTATTGTTTACGATGATGTAATTTGTTTTTGATACAAAAAAATAAAAAAATAAATTGAATTTATACTGTGTAATAATTTAAATTTTACAGCTCTTTAGAGAGTAGTAAATGTGAATTTGAGGTATTCCTACTGACCATAGGTACAGGTTATGTAACAATGTCACATACTTCTACCAGTATATTTATTTAGAATAAATCTTCAATTTGTCTTAGCAATTGCGTGTGCTAGTTACACAAGTTTCAAAAAAATGAAATAAAATTAGTACTGCTTAGATTATTTAAAACCAGCGGACGTAATTTGTTTTTAAATCTCCTGTGTATCTATGCATTTTTGTTCATTCATCAACTAAATGATAGTGATAAATAAAATATGTTTAGTTTTTGTTCTTAGATTCTGGTAAATGGTAAAAATGCAATTTCTTAAAAAAAATCGGTTTGATTGTTTGAATATAATAATATATTAGATATTTGAACGAATAAACAGTGCTGCACGATATAAAGAAAAAAAGGGAAATTCCCGGTACGTGGCAGCACGTTTAAAATTTAGTAATGTCGGACGTAGTTTTATCATCTCCCATAAGAACCCATGTTAAATGAAATAAGATTCCCTTCTGTTTGTTCTGTGCTTGTACATTACCGCGAGCAGTTCTGCCCTAAACTGATATCACTTATCACATTACTGTTAACAAATAATAATACGAGTGCACATGTATAACAGGGTATCCGCATATAATTGTGCAACAGGTGACGTATCACCTAGATCCCCGTCCTACTAGATCCCCATGGTTATCTAGATCCCCTGTGGTCAACTAGATCCTCGTGAGTCAATTAGTTCCCCTGTCAACTAAATCCCTTTGAGCCATCTAGATCTAAATATACGGTCATTAAGGTCACCAAATTTATATTTTTGAATTTTTCCCTAAAGATCTAGTTGATATCAAAATTAGTGATCCATTTGACCAACATAGAAATAGTTAATGATATAAATAGCATAATTAAAATTAATTACATTATATATTTTAATTTATTTATAATTTACTATATTATACTATATTATCCAATATCCATTAATTATACTTTAAACTAAAATTACTAATAATAATTTATATACAACTATGTAAAATAGCATTTTTTGTTGATGAAATAAAAAATATTCTTTAATCACATACCGATACCATTATAATAATATTGGGCTCTCAAACACTTTAAAAATCTTAAGTTACAACGGTTTACATATTATATTACAAACATAGGAAGTTTGAATTTATATTTGACAGTATTTTATTATTAATTAAATTCAAATAAGTAGGTACTAAATATGTAGGTACCTACTTGTAGTTTGTACAATGTACAGCATACCTACACTAAATATGGTAATAAAAGTGAATAACATTCTATATAGGTATAGTATCGGTAGTGAACATAATAAATGAAGACAAGACAAGACATCTAAAATTAATACAATGTTGTCTGTTGAAAACCCAAAAACCCTGTTGGATCTCAAAACCAAAAAAAGTTGCTCTGCTGTACAGTGCGTTACAAGTGGGTCACTGTAATGGATGGTGTTAAATTTGAATTCAATGATATAATATTAAAAATATAATAATACAAAATAATTATTACATTTTAAATGTGATACATTTTGTCAAAATTTGAACTTTAAATACTTCTAAAAAAAAATTTTTTTAACTGCTATGTAACAATATATCAGGAACCTTGAATTAAATTTTCACGCATTACCCAACAAATAAAATGTTATTAATGTTATTTATTACAAAGTGTCTTCACTGGAAGGCTTCTTAAATCCGTCCTTTCCTCAAGCCACTTCATTCAATTATCTATTTTACTTATTGTTCATATTTTATTGTAACAGATTGTAAATAAAAATTATAAAAATAAAAAAAAAAAAAAAAAAAAAAAAAAAAAAAATAATATTTATAGAAAAAGAAACTAAAAATATTGAAAACTAACAATGCCCGTAAACAGCTCAAAAAGAGTCAAATTATTTTCAAAATTGTATGGGGTACCTATAGAAAATGCCAATATAAACATACAGTGAATTGTTCAAGTATCTACACTGTAGATTCTATAGTCATTCGTTTTTTAATTACCTATAATAAAATAAGAAAATCGTTACATGAGAAATTGAGTGAATATCAAATGTTGTAAAAATATGAATTTCAAACCCTCATAAAAATTTAATTTCAGTTTCTTGTAGTCATTTTTTTTTTTTTTTGATAAAGGTAGACAAACTTATGAGGAATCTTGTATTACATTTTTATATCTTAGATTTAAAAAGAAATTTTTTTTATGAATTTCTAACTATATGAATTGTGACTATGGTTTTTAATTTTTTTTCATCTGCCTTTGGAACAATATACTAGGAGCCTTCTATTAAATTTTCAAGTTTTTTTACCAACAAATAAAATGTTAACAATATTTATAGAAAAAAAAAATTTAAAAAAATAGAAACTGAAAACAGCTCAAAATATTTGGAAAATGTTATGGTGTATAGAAAATACTAATATAATCATTCAGTCAAAATTGCATGTACCTACAGTCTATAAAAAGTTGGGCAAGTGGGTGTCGTTCCGCTGTACAGTAGGTTACAAGTGTGTCACTGTCATGGATGGTGTTCAATTTGAATTCAAATACAGTGGTCGCCGCTTATTATAATCACGGTTAATGTTATCAATCGTTTATTGTTATCGAAAAGTATAAGTACGGGCCGGATATATACGTTAATGTGTAAATTATATCGGTTATTGTAATCAATACGCCGCATTATATTATCAGTTTGAGGTCAAAAAATCATCATTATATACGAGTATTTTTACTCAGATTTTGAAAATTGGCTGAAAATCGATGAAAATATACCTACAACATCAAATTTTACTGAAGAAGATATTGTACATGATTTATCACAAACAAATGAACACGGAGAAGAAATTGAAAATGAAGAAATTGAGCTCGAGCCACAAACAGATTCTGAAAAACCTCCAAGTTCTTTTGAAATGAGAGAGGCCCTACGAGTATTACGAAGGGGAGTGCAACAACACACATCACATTTTGAATTACATTACAAATACGAAAAATGTATCAATGATCTTTCAACGGTAAAAAAAAACCGATATCAATAAAAAAATATTGTTCAAGTCAGTAATAGTTAATTTTTTTTTTTACCTACAAATATGCTATAATTAGTAATAAATAACAATAAATTAAATAATAATATTTTTTAATAACTATGTGTATACCAGTATATTATGTATATTAAATTTAATGCAACACTTCATTATTATTATTTTTTTTTTTGATTGAACGTAGGTTTTATTATTTTTTAAACTTTTGTTTAGTGTTATCAATCGGATTATGTTATCAGTTTTGTCCCGTACCAAAGTGATTACATTAAGCGGCGACCACTGTATATAAAACCACTAAATACGAAAAACGATTCTGAGAGAAGACCTGATTTGTCAGCCTATTATAGGCGTGACTAGACTTCATCGGCAGGGGCTAGACTAGTCTAGATAATAACCAGCACAACCTTATTAGTGAACTGAGAAAAGTTCTATACCTACACCCAAAGCCGTATTTTTTAAGCCCCCCTCCACAATGAAATATTTGTATAATTAAAAAAAAAGGCTAAATTATCTATTTACAATAATAATCTACAGTAACTTCAGAAATATTATTCATCTACTGCCTTGGATTACACCACCTACAAATCAAAAATAATACAACAATAATATCAATAATAACTAGATGCGTACTGTACCGTCGTCGTCTTTCTCAAGTCTTTATAGTAAGTTTTTCTGATTTCGGAAGTCAGGAAATCAATCTTTGGAAGTAAATGGTAATTATAACGATACCCACAAAAAATCACGTTTTTAAAAAAAAAGAAATGTTCTAACCCTTCTGACTTAAAACTTGGTCGACCGGCACCTTTCAAAAATTGCAGGGGCAGCCCTAGGCCTACACCGTAGACACGCCTATGCAGCCTATGATATTATTAAGTAGGTAGGTGTATTTGATGATTTTATTGTGGTTAAACTTTTAACTGAGTTTAAATTAAGTATTTTAACTGGTACTTAATTTATTTTAATATTGTCCATTAGGGATTAGTAGGTACCTACAGCCTACAGGCTACAAAAGCAGGTTAAATTCATTTTTGGTAAAAATAATACATTTGAAAATGTCATTGTGTGTTGAAAATATAATAATATTAAGGTACTCTAAAAAACGTTGAAGCATACAGACCAAGTATAGGAAATAGGACTAGTATAAGTATTGCAGACATGCATTCACCTCGAGAAAGGTCAGGTAAATTACTTGAAGAATAATTAAAAATTATTGTATTGACATTTTTAATTGCACTGAAGTAAAATTAAAATTTTCATATAGAAGTAGTTGCATTAGAGGGTTTGTTGTATGTTGTCAGAAAGTTGTCTTGAAAGATATGAAGATGATTATTATTTATTTGGATTCTGTAGAAGTGTACAGTCCAATCACCAATACCTGGGCCATTCTAGGTGCATTAATGAATGCAAGACGGGATTTTTCGGGAGTAGGTACTAGTAATAGCTATTAATAGGCCACCTAATTTTTAAAATGTGTTAGCCTACATGGGTTTTTTTGTAGTTACAACATGTGTATAGATATTTTGTACCATAATAAATTAATTGTTTTTCTATTCATTTTACAGTTATTGAATGTTTTATTAAAAGTTAATTGTACGATATAAGTTTACTAATAATAAAATAAACAAGGTTTAATATGTATTAAATAGTATACTTTTATGCCAAAAAGTGTAAAACAATATTATTATATACTTGTTTTTTTTCTCTTTGTTTTCAGGATCCCAGTCACTTGTTGGTACGATTTGTCGAGCACCCATTTAATTTAATTATAGAGATTTTATAATAGGTATCTAACAACTTACGACTATTATCCAGAAATACTTCAGAAAGATTTATTGTTTTAGATTCTGAGTGGAACGATGAATGTATTGATTTTATAAAGATGTGTGTTTTTTTATTTTTGTGTGTTTTCACTGTTTAGGGCAGTAAAACTGCTTCGATTTTCTTCAACAGTATCTTGTTCGATGGGAAAGTGAATTTAGTTGGAGCATCGGGAGGTCAAATTTTAAAATTCCCAATAGTTTTCACAAGCACCGGGAAAAACAACATAAAAATTAAGGAAAAGCGGGAATTTTTACGCAAAATCGGTGTTTGACAAAATTGATTTTGGCTTTTGTTGTAACTCTAAAACAAATAATAGTAAATACATGAAATTTTCATTGAATGTTTATATTAGCCTTTTCTATTTACGAAAAAATTTTCAAACAATTTTGATTTGTTTTGAGCTGTTTACGGATATTCTCAGTTTCGAACTTTTTTAGGTTTCTTTTCTATGAATGTCAATAAAACTTTATTTGTTAGGTAAAAAAGCTTGAAAATGTAATACAAAGCTCCTATTATGTTTAAAATCCTTAGTCACAGTTTTTTTTTATAAGCAGTTAAAGTTCAAATACTGACAAAATACATAAAAATGACGAAAATTTTGTATTTATTCATATTATTTTAATACCATGTAAATTCAGAGAATAATTTATTTAGGAGGGAGGCTATGCGTAACTTGAGAGTGCATAGCCACTCCACAACTCCAGCCTCACTTAGTTGAGCTTATGTTCATTATCAGCTATATTTGACTTTCTTATAGACATTTTTTTTTTTTTGATAAAGGTAGATAACCTTAAAATGAATCTTGTATTACATTTTAAAATCTTAGATTTAAAAGGAACATTTTTAGGAATTTTTAACTCAAAATAAAGGAACTAGTTCTATTTCTCATTTCTAAATGAAGAATATTTTCGTTCGTCAATAGTTTTAAAATAGTGTTAATATATAACTTGTTGGTAGTAATAAATTGTTTAATTGTGTAGTTATTTTGTTTTTAAAATGTTTAATTTGTTTATTTCATACAAATTAACACCGATAAGACCACAGTGACTGAGTGAAATTGTGTAAACATTGTCAATATTATCGTATATTGTCGTATATAGATTTAATATAATAGCCCATTAACCATTATATTGAATGCATTTCTAAAGAAAAAAATTATTAAAATTCCCTATACTTAAGAATAAATCAACGAAAAAAATATAATAACGAAATATAATCTTTCATGTTTCACTAAAAAATGAGCAAAATTCCAATATGTTTCTTCACATGAAAAATTAACTACGTTCATGTTAAGTTACTGAAAATTGAACGAAATCACTGGAAATAGTTCATTGCACTGCCATTTACCTATTATCTCCATTCCACATTTCTACGGTAGATCGGAATTTACTAATATAAAATAACAACTTATAAGAACAATTCATTTCTTCCACATTATTCTGGCGATCTGGTGTTATATATTAATATATTTAATATTATTATAAGTACAATCCATTTTCAGAAAAGTTGCAATCATTTATTGGATTTTGGTAAATTAGGTACTACATATGTATACGGGCATTTATAAACTATATTATTAAACAGTTAATCACTTATCAGTTATTACTTAGTTATAGCTATTATTAGCTAGGTGTTTTAAAAATTAATTATTATTTATTAATGTCCACTTAATAACATGAAAACTTGAGTTTGGTCCCGATTTTGAGATTATTCATGATAACCTTTATTAAATATGAATGAATATGATATATGTAGCACAGAATAATTTATTTTATTATTATAATCAATAACCTAAATTGATAACTGATAACTGTGTCATTGAAAAAAATATAAAAACGGGACGGTACAGAATATTTTGATTGTATTATTTTATCGTATTCCCTAATTTAATCTATATAATATAGATATTAATATTATGGGCAAAAAATTACTTCAGGCCATGTATTAATGTAAAAATTATGAAAAAAAAATAAAAATGTTATAATCATTAGGTAGGTACATTTTGATAGTTTTTTAGCTATTTATAGGCCTAAGAAAATTTCGATTTTTATTAGTTTTTAAAAAATGATTGCCTATACAAATTGCAAGTTAAGTCAAAAAGCTTAAAAACCTAATACAAGGTTCTTTATGAGTTTTTAATACCTACTGGAATTAAAATTGAATGTTGAGCGTAATTCCAGAAACATTTTTTACGAGTCTCTGAAGTTTGACGAATTAGGATTATTCAAGCGTGAAATAACAATTTTGATTTTTTGTTTTGATTCAAAATCAATGATACAATAATATCATTGTATAAGAAAAACGATTCTGAGCGGAGACAGAATATCAGTTTAGGTATAGGTAACTGTATAAGACATTTACATACTTATCTATGGTAGGTATGGAAGGAAAAAATTAATTGCTTTTTTCTTCAGATTTTGAACTGTACTTGATTTGCCGAAAAAAAACGTGAAATCGTTCTTTATTTATTCTCAAATATCTAAAATTAAACGTAAAAATATGCTAAAATGTCTGCTATTAAAATCTATATACGTGCAGTGATAAAACCAGATTTCTCTAAGAATTTATGAAGTCATATAAGCCAAGTCACTAAGTCAGGCCTAACTTGTACATATAAAAGTAGTATATATAAGTAGTAGTATAGGGGTCACTATGGTACACTTTCATTTTAAATGCAAAATTCCTTAAATTATTTTGCAAATCGTGAAACGCAATAATTATTAAAATATTTTTTCATTGAAATTGAAACGCAATATTTCCTAAAATATTTTTTCATAGAAATTGAAATGCAATATTCCTTTAATTATTTTGCAAATCGTGAAACGCAATAATTATTAAAATATTTTTCAAAAAATCTGAAATGCAAAAATACTAAAAATAATTTTCATAGAAATTGAAATGCAAAAAATACTAAAAATATTTTCCTATGGGGGACTTCGGCACACGTGACATTTAAATGCAATAATTACTTAAAATATTTTTCAAAAATCTGAAATGCACCAAAACATTTTTTAATAGAATTGTTCTATCAAAAATAAAAATCGAAATAGCATATTTAATTGCAAAATGTATTAAAAATAAATTTAAAAATTAAAAATATAATAAATAATAAAAATAATGGAAACAACTATCAAAGATTTTAATACATTACAAGAAAAAGAAATGCAAAACGAAATAGAAAACTCAATATTAAATAATGAAATCTTTGTTAAGTTTTGTAAATATGAATACTTTCATACTAATAATAAAAAAAATATTAAAATTATGAAATATAATCTACATAAAATTAAAATTGAAGGAAATATTTTAATTGTAGATCATCATGGAAATGGAAATGGAAAGCCTTATGCTTCTAAAATATTAGAATCGCCAACATGGCTTGAAATTTGTAAAATAGCTAATGATTTAATAAATACAACCGGTACTTATTTTTACAAATATCTCCATGATATTTGTGTTGTTCAAGATTTAGGAAATATTATAATATGTTGTCTTAGCATGAGAGGTACAGATGCCGATCATAAGATGCTTATAATATAATAATATAATTAAATTTTTTAATAGAATTGTTCTATTAAAAAAAATGTTCAATATTTAACGCTCACCCGAATAGGGGACGCATTATTAAAATCCAAAAATCTTTAAAAACGATTTTACACTATGATACTATGAGGGGGACTTATAAAGAATTAAAATCAAAAATGTTTAATGTAAAAATGAAGATTCTAACATAAATAGCAACGGAGTTATACTTAAATGAAAAATATGAAGCGGGGGGTAAACTTTTAATATGTAGTGTAGATAAGCATATAAAACATATCTGTGTTGTTCCGACTTGATAATATCAAATATTAAATGAAATATAGGACATATACGATCGCGTTATTTTTTAATATTTTTAATAGAAATATGGAAAAAAATTCAAAAAATCTACAAAATCATTCCCAGCTTTGCAGATACCCGTTAGGAAAAAAGGAGGCCGGAACTCTTTTACAGATATCTGCAAAGCTATCGTGGGCAGTGAAGTTACCCAAGTGCTTTATTCAGCAGGTCAACGACAGTTTTTCAGTAGATTGCATAGGTGTGTGCACCCACCTATACAATCTACCGTAAACGTCTTCAAAGCCTGACGAAATTAGTAGGTGAATATGCAGCGCTATACATTCCCCCACTAGTTTCAATCCGACCAAGAACACATTTAAATCAAACGCTTTAACCACTGAGCTACAACACTTGGGCATGTATAATGATTATTTAAACACTATTTAAATAATTCGATAAAAAAACATCATAATATAAACTATACATATATATTATGATAAGGTATTCAATACCGGATGTTAAAAAAATAATCAGTACAACGTTGATATATATATTATTATTATTATTATTATTATTATTATACCACACTGTATAGGTACTATAATATTATATATAATACTTCGTAAGTATTATATTCGATTTAAATTTTCAATGTTTAAAAAATAATCAGTCTAGCTCCATATAATTATTATTATTATTCGAATCATGTAATTCCTCTTGTATTAATTTACGTAGTTCGTTTATTGAAAGTTTAATTTCATTATAATTTTTGTTTTCAATAAAACTTAAAATATTTTCGAAACAACAATTACTAATGAAACGGAAGTTAAATGATTTTAATTGATTATGTTTTTTGTAATAATCATATTTTGCAACATTTTCGTAACAACAATTATCTAATATTTGATTCCATAATATATTATTAATTTCAGAATCAATATCAATATCAATATCACTATCATTAAATATAGGTCTTAGGATTTTACGTTGTTGTTCAATCATATTTAAAAGTGTTTTGATATTTTCCATTTCTATTATTTAAATTAGTAAATATATTTTTTTTTTAACATCGAATTATTAAAACAACGAGTTGTTAAAAAACAATGTTAACGTAAAAAAACAACGTCAACGAGTTAACGTAAAAAAACAACGACTCGTTTACTCGTTGTTAAATATATATTAAACAAGTTGTTATTTTTAATAGAAATATTTCTATTAAAAAAATAAAATATTTAAATAAATTTTTTATAATTTTCAATAAATTCTAAACATAGATGACCACATATAGGTGGATCATTATAGTATTGAAATTGGGAAACAGTACAAAAAAGATTATCTTTACCCAAATATTTTAAAAGTTCTTTTGGTGGCTCACCAACTATATGACCAAATGGATCAAAATATATTTTAAATGTATTGTTTATTTTTTTCCATGCAACCCAATGAGAACCATTTTGAGTAGAATCATTTAAATTAAATACTCCACATTCATTTTCCCATGGTGTTGTAGGTAATTCATTTAACATAAAATACCCTCTATAATTTTTTATTTTATTTCCAAAATAATTTATATCTATATTACTCAATGGATCAATGTTTACATTATTTTTTTTAATCCAAAACCGTGTATAAATACCTTCAAATTTTTCAATATTATTTCTAAATGTTGTTATTTCAAATTTATTCATTTTTTCAATTTTTTTTTCAATATTTTTTTTTTTTTTTTTCAAGCCTGAACCTTGTGATCTAATTTTTTCCATCTCTTTATTATGTCGAATTGTTTCTTGTTCCATTTTTTTTTTGTGTTTAGCATCAGTTACTGCAGTATAAAGTGCACTTGCACCTTCAGCCAAAGCACTTACACCTTCAACCACAGCAATAGCTATTGGTAAAAATCCACCTTTTTTAATTTGAACATGTTTAAGTTCTAAACTTGATCCAGTATTATTTTTTTTAGCGTTTTTTAATTTTCTTATTTGTTCTGGCTCAAGAATAAATTTATGTTTTCCACTATCAATTTGATTATTTTCAATTAGAATTGATACATCTTTATTATTTTTATGAGCTTTCAATATTTTATTAAATTGTTCTTTATTTAAATTTAGATTCATTTTATAATACAAAATATTAAATTAAATTAAATTAAATTAAATTCATTCCAAATCGTCTTTTAACATTCATTACATTTTCTGTAAAAATGGCTGCAGTTTTTTCACCTATAGAACTATGAGGATCATAAAATCTTTCCATTGCTTTTTTTTCTAAAGTTTTATCAGCAATATGTCTTGTTTTAGTATCTTTATTATCTTTATAAAAATAATCATGTTCTCTCGCAGCTTCATCTAATTTTTTTTTAGGTTTTTTATTTTTTTCTAACTTTGTTCCCGGTCCTAAATAATTATAACCAGGCCAATGCATTTCAGGTAAATTTGAACAATTCAAAAGATAATTAACAATTCCTTAACCTGTAATAATTTTCTTTGGTAAACATGAAACATATGATGATAAATAATCTGCACCGTTAATAGGTATATCAATTAATTTTTCCATTTCTCTAATACAAATATTAAGAATATCAAATTTTTCATCATGGTAAATATTATTTCCTATACTTTCTTCAATTGATATATACTGTATACGTTTAATTATTTTTTCTTTTGATATTTTCACTTCCTTTGGTAAACAAGTTACATATTTTAGTAAATATTCAATACCTTCAGGACTATCAATAAGATTTTCCATAATTGATTTAAATAAATGAACAATACCAAGTTTTTCGTTTTTAAAATTATTGTTTCCAGCTCTTTCTTCTGAAGAAATAAACTGTAAATTATCTATCACTTGGTTTACATTAATAATATAACGATATTCAATACGATTTTCTGTGTATTTCTTTAAACCCTCCCCTATTTGATTATCTTCAGCTAATATTTCATTATTTTCTTTTTTTTCAATAATTTCATTATCTTCATTATTTTCTTTCTTTTTATTATTTTTTTTCTTATCAGTTGTTTCTGTCATTTCTTTCCAAATCGAACTAATCATAACCCTATATTTTTCACTACGACTTGATTTAGCTCTTTTCGTTGAAGGATCATTGTTTTGATATATAGAATTAGTTTCAAATAATATATTTTTATAAATATTAAATTCATCATCATTATAAAATTGTTTGGGTGTAGGAACTTGATGAGTTAATAATCTCCATAAACCTGGTGTTCCTATATATCTTTTTTCATTTAAAATTATATCATCATTATCAAGATCGATTATATCTTTTCCAATCATATAAATATCATCTTTCTCATTAAGATATATTCCAAAAGAATTAGTATCTTTTACAGTTTTTAAATATTTTGATGCAATAGGACCTAAGTTTATAATATTTTTAGGTAATGGAGAATTACTTGTTGAATTTTGACTAGAATATTTTGGAGTTCCAAAAGTCTCTTCTGAACTTGTTAATCGTTTTAATTCTGGATTTCTAGGTTGTATATTTAATTTTTGAATATCTCCTTCAGTTTTAATAGCAACATCTTTAACTGCATTCATTGTTGTATTAACATTTGTTAATGCGTTTATTATTGGTCCAAACTTTTTTTGTTGTTCTTCAAGTACATGTTTTTGTTTTACAATTGTATTTCTAAATCTATCCTGTAAATCTTTTTTAAGATTAATTATTTTATTTACATCTGTAGATTTATATTGTTTTTTTTCTTTTTTAATATTATCTTCATCTTCATCATCTTTTTCTATAATAACAGTCTCTTTTTCATTAGGTTTTAATAATACATCTTTAAACCTATTTTGTAATTTATTTTTAGTATTAATTATTGTCTGAATCTTTACATCTGATGTGTTTTTTTAACTATTTCCTACCTTGGAATTGTTTTGTGTTTGATCATCAAATGAAACATTTTTTTTAATTTTTTTTTAAAATTCTTTTTGAATTTGTTTAATATCCATTTATTATACAAAAAATTAAATTAAAACATAATCATTCATCGATATATAAAATCTCATTACCATTAAATTTTTTATCAAGTCTATTGTTATGAAACCATATGTTTTTATTTTACTTTTTTTATCATATTTTTTACAATAAGTTCTATTAATTTCTTTAAATTTTTCTAAAGCTACATCTTCACTAATCAAATCGGACCATATTTTTTCAATATAATAATTTGATTGATTAAAAACAATTAAAACATTCAAATTATTTCTTATTGTTTTAATATCTACTGAAGTATAACTTTGTGTTAAATAAATAACACTAATATTCTTTGATCTTGATCTTATAAAATATTCAATTATCATGTCTTGTTTTTCTTTTAAAAAATCATCAAAAATCACTAAACTATTTGGTTCACAATCATCTACAGATATTATTTCATCATTAGAAAAATGTGTGGTTATAGAAGGTATATCATCAAATATTTTTTTTATTTTTTTATAGACTGGTTGATCAATATTTTTTGTAAAAATATATAGATTTAAATAAGGAATCCAATAATTTATAATCAGATTATACAACAAGGTTGTTTTACCACAACCAGATGGTCCTATAATTAAAACACGTGAAGGTAATTCAAATAAAGATTTTTTTTTATTTTCATCTTCAATAAAAAATTTTACTTTTACTTTATCCATTTATTAAAAAAAATATATATATTTGGTAATATAAATAAGAAATGGAAAATATTTTAAATAAATATGATAATTATATAATAAATAGTCAATATGAAAGTTATATACCTCAAATTACAACAGAATTGAATAAACCAAACCGAAATACAATAGTTATAGTAGATGGTAAAGATAAATTTCTGAACATTAAAAATTCAAAACTTTATTTATCATTTGAATATGTACAAGAAGATGGTTCTAAATATCCAGCAAAATCTAATGTTATGATATCTGATAATAGTGGTGCACTTTTGTTTCAAAAAATTACAATTAAATTAAATAATAAAATTATAGATGAAAGTGATAATACTGGAAGATTAAGTACAGTAAAAGGTTATATGAGTTATGCTGTTGATGGAAATGGTCCTACACAAAATTCAGGATTTGAATCTACATCTCAAGGGGGGAGGAAGTGTCGAGCTCATCATTCCTTTATCACACTTTGGTTTAGGATCAATGAAAGATATAAAAAGTCCTCTTTACAATGCTAGATTTGAAATAATTTTTACAAGAAACACTGATGATGATGCGTTGATTCTAGAAACAAACACTGAAGCTACAGCAGATACAAAAAATATTTAAGCAAAACGTGGTAAAATTAATATTTTAGAATTAAAAGTTCAAATGCAAAATATAGAATATGATGAAATAACAAAAATTCAAATAGTTGATGCATTAATTAAGAATCCATGTATTTTAGCTTTTAAAAAATGGCAAAATATTGAAGTAAGAAATCTTACTGGAAAAAAGATAAGATTTGATGTAACAAATAATTATCGAAATAATAGACATCCATTGTTTGGTGTTGTTTATTTTCAAAAAAACAGATTAGACAATCAAGAAAGTAATGCCTGTTTTTTTGATCATTGTGATGTTGTAAATTATTCTTTTGAAGTAAATGGAAAAAAATATCCTAATGAATTACAAAATCAAGATTTTTATGATATAAAATGTTGTCAATCATATGAAGATCATAGAGTTATAAAAACACCTATTATAAATCACATGAAGAAAATCCATTAATGTATTTAGATAAATTACAATTTAGACAAAAGAGACCATTTTTTGTTGTTAAATGACTAGACACCCTAATCAAATTGCAATCTCCAACTGTACAGTAATTTTAAACTTAGATTTCAGTCAAAATTTACCTGATAAAACAATTTGTTATATTTGTTTAATTTCTAGTGCAGTGTATACGTTTGATATTGAAAGAGGAATAGTTGATGAAAGTTATTAAATATATTAAAATTAATTAAAAAATCGTCCCCTACTTTAATTTTTCAAGATATTTTATCTTGAAAAAAAGTTTGTAATATTTATTTTTTTATTAGATCAAGAACACCAATAAATTCTTCATCAAAATTAACAATATTACCTTTCAAATCTAAAATATAAATTTCTATTTTTTGAAACCGATTTTTACTAACTGGTCTATATACCATTTTATGAGGTTTAATCAAAGCACTATTAGAATTATATTGAAATAAAAATAAAACTTCATCATAATGAGATAGTTCATCAATATCATGTGTAATAGATTCTTCAATTATATTACAATGTACTTCTAATATTTTGTTGTTATTATTTAATGATGAATTTTCTCCATGATGTGTATGTATCCCTCCTAAACTTAAATTTAAATCTTTATCAAATGAAAAATAATCTTTTGTTGTTATTTTAATGTAATCACCATTATTTTCAAACTTCATAATCGAATTGAATAAACTATTTAAATGTTCAATTGAATAATTCCCTTTTAATTCTGTTTTACTATTTTCATTAGAAATAATACCAATTATTTCTTTTAAGAAACCTTGAGTGTAAAATATTGGAGTTTTTATTCCTATTACCGTATAAGCAATATCTGGTGTTGTATACTCAACAAATAATTCTATTTCTTTCCCTTTAGGCCATGTTTTATTAATAGGGATCAGACGTTTTATAAAATTAAACCCTAAACAATTTGATAAATATTCATCAAAACACAGACCAATTGAAGCAGTTATTTTTAATAAATTTTTATTTATTTCAAGATTTATTTTAGGAAAATTTTCCACAAATTTAGTTCCGAATGAATTAAATAAATTTTCAATTTCGCCTATTGAATAAATACCAATAAATATTGTACCTAGTGGGATTTGACCATTTCGACCTAATCTAAATTCACATTCTTTTTCAATATTTATGTAATATTCACCATCAATAGGATAGTACATTTTTTTCTCACTTGTCATTGAAAAATCTATATTATCATTAAAACCTAAATATTTTTTTAATATTTCATCTAATTTATAATAACAAGGAGATTTAATTGTAATTCTATTAGTTTCATCAGAAAATGATATAATAAGTGGTTCTATTTCTTTGTTCAATTGTTCAATACTATATCTACCTGTTTTAATATGTATTATATTCTGTTTACTTGTTATACAACAGTCTGATTCAATATTAATAAAATCGTTGCCTTTCAAAACTATTGAATAGAGAGCTAAAAAATGATCACCATCATCATTGTGAATAGGTTTGTTTAAATCAATACGACCCTTTTAACTTTATACCATTTATAAAAGTAAATTTATTTTTTACTTAAAAAAAATTAAAATCATGTCTTGTTTTCCCATTCTTTAAAAATGTTTCACCATTATAAATAAGATTCAATTTTGTTTCCGAATTTTTATTATAACATGTTATTTCGTTTTCTGTAAATTCATTTGTATATCTATCTGGTAAATTTAACATGTATTCATCGTTTAATACAACTGATAATCTTTTTCCAAACTTTGTATCAATCTTTATGAACTTATTTACTTTGTATGGTTTTCCTTGTTCCAAATAATTAAATTTTATAAATGTATATCCATTGTTTATTTTATTTAAAGCATCTTTAAAGTTTTCCATTTCTATTTCTTATTTATATTAGAAAATATAAATTTTTTTATTTTCAATATTTTTTTAAAAATTTTTTCATTATAAATATAAAAAATGAGCGAAACTATATATTATCTTAAATGTAAAATTCAAACAAAATATATTAATGCAACTAAAATTTAAACAATTAATGGTAGATGGAGAATTTCATCAAAATGTTTCAAGTGTAACACAAATAAAAGTAAATTTATAAAAAATTCTACAATTGGACATAATATTTCCAATAAAAAATTAAATGATACAGATAAAATGATATTAGCTAAAGAACTTCATAAACCAGTTAGAAAAAAATTTCCTAAACGAAGAATTTTTACTAAAGGTATTGATGATTTATGGGCTGCTGATTTAGTTATAATGAGAAA